>VCRD01002519.1:4925-41497 GCA_006783055.1 Trinorchestia longiramus | reverse complement strand
AAAATAAGCTGAAAAGTTTACACCGATGTCCGAAAAAGGTTGCAAATTTTATTGTGTAACTCAGTAATACCGAATGAGAATTCCTTTCCTCTATTTTTGATCATATATGTATTAGAAATACTCGTATATCAGTATATCTACCAAAGTTTTCTTGATTTAATCATTTAACATTCTAATTTTACAGAAGCGATCTCCAGTTTAGAAACGTGGGTTTAAAATTAGTCAAATAATGTTTCTATCGATGCTTTCTGTCGTTGTTGGATGAAAGAGCCGAGAAAAATCTGAATGCATCGTAACGCAGTCACGTGTGTGAAAAGGATAGTAAAGGATGGTGTTTTCAAATAGCAAAAGAACAAAGAATGAAGCGTCTTTTATATTTTCGGAATAAATGCGTGGTCGGCATAAAGTTTATCCCACATTTTTAGCTCATATTAATGAAGATGGATGTCCGTGAAAATAAGTGGTAGCATTTTTAGGGGGATTGATTTGTGTTCAAAGTATCAATTATTTTGCTTATGTCTGGAGGTTTGAAAAACTAAAAACATAACTTAATTCTTTAATAACATAACTTAAGCTGGCAAACCAGGATGTCTTTTAGTGACATATCAACCCAACAAAGTATTATGGTTAATTTCATTAGAATTTTAGGTGCAATAGGAGCCTGTACGACTACTTCTATCACAATCACTAAGAACACACATGCTGGAAAATTCTTTTTATGCAGTTTTTTGCGTTCACCGAATTGTCTCGCTGTAAATTCGTCACGCATGCAGAACTGTTGTCTTTTTTCATTTAAAAAAGTTTCTGAACTTATGGAAATCATCTTTCAATCATTTTTTCTTTAAATTAAACTTGAAATCTGTGAAATTTTTGCTATTCAGCGTATTTGCATTGAACTCCTTTCCATTAGTGAAACTAATAATTCTAAATTCTTTTTATGACTAGTGGGATTCAAAAATAAAAAGAAGTGAAAATATTTTGCATTCTCTTAAATGAAAACAGCAGCAGTGTTACTTTTAAATGCAGCAGCTTCAGTTTTAAATGTTTTCAAATGTGTCGACTTACTGGTCAAAATATTCTACACTAAACTGACTTTACACAATAAGATTGTTGGCAGCTAAGACTAAGAACAAGAATTGCCAGTCTCCGGTACTGAAATACACAACATTTCAACACCTAGTTGGCTGGATTTAAAAAGGCATAATGTGCGCGGTGCGGTAACATAACTTCCTTTTTTCAAAGCAAAACGTAGTTAAAAAAGGAACTTATGTTGTCACACCCTGTACGAATGAGAGATTTATCTGAGTAATTTTTTTGACATCTCCTCGATGTTTTTTCCAAGAAGAAAGTATCAATACTCTCTACAACGTGTTATTTCTTCGTAATGCCAATACATTAGTTAGCCGGCTGAATATTGCCGTCCAATCTGCCTTACATAGCACATATTCAGTACGACCTGAGGACGTCCGTGCACTGTACTTAAGCTTAATTAGAAGTAGTCAAGTCAATATTGGCTATAACTAAACAAAACAGAGCTAAAATCTAGAGAAATATAGAGATTGGACAAAAATACGGAAACCCCTCGTAAAATGCACGCTTGAAAATAAATGTTTTTTGCCTCGCGAAACGTGTAGGTAGCGTTGGTGTTCTCGCCTACTGACACCACGGTTCTCGGGACGCTTGTAATGACGTCAGTACTGTTCTGTCGGGGCACTGTTCTGTGAAGTTGTACTTGCATCAAGCCAGAGCTAACAGATTTCGAACGTGGGCAAATTGTTGGAGCTCGTTTGGTGATTACTTCCATAAGCAAAGTTACCGAGGTATTTAGTGTTTCAAAAGGTATTGTATCGAAGATTTAAGCTTCATATTTGAAATGCGAAAAAACATCATGCGTTAAATCACAGCACAGACGAAAGTGTTTGTTGAATGATTCTGACAGACGGTCATTAAGAAGGATTGTGATAAAAAAGAAGAAGACCACAGCTGGAAAAGTTAATGCTGAAATGAATGGCGTGCCCACAAGCCCTGTGATTGCCAAAACAATAAAAGGGAGTTCCATAAACAGAGTATTTCTGGTCAAGCTAGAAGTGAAGAACAACTCACCAATGATGATTATGTCCATAACACGAGAAAGTGGTGTCAGGTCATGGAGCCTGGACTATAGAACAATGGAAGACAGCAATATGGTCAGATGAGTCTTCTTTCACACTGTTTTCCACTTCTGACTGAGTTTATATCCAACGAATGCTATCCCAAGCCCCTCTTGGCTACAAGCAGTAGCCAAGAGTGAAACATGGCGAGGGTTGTGTGGTGCTTTGGACAGCCATATCGTAGTTTTCTGTAGATCCCATGATAGCTCTGCAAGGGCTCATTACTGCCAAGAATTATGAGAACATTTTGGCTGATCCAGTCCATCCCATGGTACAAACTTTGTTCATTAACACGTTGAGTGCGATACGACCCACCGGTGGGTCACTCAGGTTAGGTTCTGTAATATTTTCAAAGCTTTCTAATGACTGTGTGTACAAAGTAAAGATTTGCACCGGCTAAGTAATCGCATTCAACGTGTTAATGGCGATAGTGTCTTTCAAGACGACAAATTCCCTGCTCACACAGTTCACATTGTCCTCGACTTGTTTTCGGAGCACGAGGATAATTTGTCACATCTTTGGCCACCACAGTCACTAGACCTCAATATTATTGAACCGTTTTGGTCTACATTGAAGAGGAAAGTGCATGGTCGCTATCCACCGCCATCATCATTATCTGAACTCATCACCGTTTTGCAGCAAGAATGGTACAAGATTCCCCTGACAAGCATACAGAAACTGTATTTATACATTCCGAGAAAATTACAAGCTGTTTTGGATATCAACGATTTTCCTACACCATATTATGTGAGGCAACATGTTATTTAAACGTTTCTGTATTTTTTCCAACCCCTTTAGATCCAGTAGTTGCACTGCCGTATAGCACCAAATAGAGCAGCCAAAAGAAGCACAAAATACAAAACGGTTCATGCACTGCGGCAGCTACACTCACAAGATGCAAACCGAACGAAGACGAGCGCCATCTGGCAGGCGGTGACACAAGTGTCATAACCTGACCCCTGGAAATTTTGGCTAGTGTTGCCATGTTTACAAATGGAGCCTTAAGAATTTTATCGCGGACGGCACGTCCTTCTAATGCAAGAGTGAGAAAAAGCTGGTCTTGAATTTTGCGCAGCACAGATTCCTGATACATCTTGTAATCATGAGCAACATGCGGATTTCATGATTTGATTCTCCGTTGTGACTTTAAACATGTATACACATATTTTTCAGTTTTATGGTAGAAATTCCGAAGAGTATTTTACAACTAAGGAACACAGACAGGAAGCAACAGCTAACCAAATGGCTGTTAAAAAACGACAGTTTCCTTACAACAAATTTTACTGCGAAGACTTTTTCAAGTAAATTGTTTATTTTCCAGAATAAATTTTTCAGCATGACTGCATTCAGTTTTTTGGTTCAAATTTGATGCCTTTTAAAATAATAATCATACATACTTTTTTTCTTAATTTCCATGAAGAATGCTATTTCACTTTAGTACGTTCAAAAATTTCAATTTAGAACTCGTGATAATAGTGTACGACTAGTGTCAAATAAAATTGTTCCTGAAAATGGCTTCACAAAGATGGTCTCCCTAAACTGGGAGTGAAAAAAATAGTGTTTGAGTCTCTGCTTGGTTCAGTCAATCGATGCTCCCCACGTATAATATATATTCACATTTAAATATGCCCTATAACGCGTGTACAGTTAATTGTGTTTTTAATTTTTACAGACAGGTCAAGTAAATCCAAACGTTATTTTGGATGACTTATAATTCGAAAATGTAGCAGAAATTATTCACAGATTAATCAAATGTACAGATTGGAAGCTCATGATTGTTACCAAGTTGAGAAGCGTTGGAAAATGTCGGTATATTCCTTCCAATTTTTCCCTCACCTACGTAGAAAATGAGCCTCGAGAATAGCATTACTGCCTTCACAGTCTGGACTCACTGGTAAACGAACGATAATAACCGTCATTAACGTCCATGAGTTAGAGCTTCTGAAGGTTCCCATGACAGCGCTCCTACAGGGAACACTGAGGTCATCACAACAGCATGGCGTTCTCAGTAAAAAACACTGAAAAACATTCCTTCAGCAGCCGATCATACATAAAGCCAAGAATAAAGCGCGACCTTGGTGCAGCGACAAACTTTCGGCGTTCATAACTAAATGTTCACATTATATGCCAAAATAACTAAAGCCAAAAATAAAGTGTTACCATGATACAGTGACAAATACGGGGATGTTTATAATAAAAAGCTCACACCCCTATGCCACCTGAGCTAAAGCAAAAAATAAGCTGATTCTATTCATTCCTGTAAAATGCGTAAGGTCATATTTTGTAGGCGGGAAGTTGCTCTAAAAAATAACGGTATTGAAAAACCAAACGTTAATATTGCTGATAGATTTTCCATAAATTTATTAAGCGCTCATCACTAGTCGTGTGCCACTTCGAGCTCTAAGTCCGAAAAGTCGCTTTCCAAATGAGAATTTATGGTTTCCCTGATTTTTCATAGCCACTAATTCAATCCAGGCGACGACTTTTCTCAGAGTCCTATAAAACTGTGGCGCTGTTTAACGTCCTTTAAGCTCAGTGGGGCGTCCGACGTGGATGAGAACCTAAATCTTTCTTTTTGTCCTCGCCACAATTTTAGGGCTCATCGGCCCAGTCATTAGTCACAAAGGAGGCGTTTGTTACCAGACCCTCGAAAATTGCAGACCTGAAGCAGGTTTTGCGTAGAGTTCCTACCACGGTAAGCCCAGCCAGCGTTCTACACCTTGTATTTTTAGCTCTTTTGTACAGTACTTTTTAGGGTGATCATTATTTATGTTTTTTAGTTTAAAGGGTCCCGGCATTTCAAATATTCGTTTTAGATCAAAAAACTGTGTCTGAATTATTAAAGCGATCTAACAATTCTCCGAACAGCTCTGGCCAGTTCTTTAAATTTATTAGAAATAAATAAGCCCCACCCTATAATAAATATATTTTTGAACTGGCCAGCACTGTTCGAATAATAATGTGATCGCTCTAATAATTCAGACACAGTTTTTCTGCCTCAAAAGGAACCTTTAAAAACCCTGAGACCGTTCATATTGAAAATAAAAATAAATAAGACCACCCTAGTACTTTCAGCTTATTGAATTATTTTCTGCTTCACTGAAGTTTTAAAATTGTAATTTAAATGTTTGCGCGCTGACCTCACAGCGTTTGAGAGAAGTCTTCAACAGGCCGGTTATAGAAAAAACTTTAAAACTCGTAATTGAATTTACTATGGTAATTACTGGCAGTGGTACAATCAAATATTAAAAATGAAAACAAATCTGAATATCTTTTCATTCAAAATTCCAATGATTGGTCCTAACCAAAATAAAACTTCAGCTGTTAAACTGAGACAATTACAGTATTAAGAACTTTGTACCCTACGATTTTCAAGTACGTATTATCCAAATGCTCCAAACTTCTTCGAGTGCTAAAATCAGATCATTTTTACGCAACGCAATTTATTGTGCGTTGTGCTGGATTTCCTTTACTTATTATAAAAATATTAAACGAAGACCTAAAATGATAGTTTCAGACGAAATAGCAGCAATGGCATCGTCTGGTCCAAGACATTCAGTGATACAGCGCAAATATTTCATGAAATACAGATACTACAAAGAGCCTGTGACGTTACCTAACAATCTCTTGCAAGTCCGTTGACCAGCTACCGTGGGCATTGGGAACACTGCTCCAGGCCACCACTGTGACAAGGTCAAGTTAGAGAATGAAAACTCATTTTGTTCCTGAAGAAATTTAAACCAAGTTTCATTCCAATGCACTTTTTCGTATACTTGTTCGCACTAGACTATTACTCCATTGGTCGAGATTTATGCACTACTACGACAGTTGCGAAATAGTAGGCCACATGTAGCGAAACGTCAGTCAAAACAAAGTGAAACTTTCAAAACGGAAATTTAGCCTCAAGCAGAGTTGACTGAAGGAAGGTCCTTTAAAATTGTTCCGGCTTTTATGCTGGAAGAAGTGTCCTAATATTTATTTTGCACTAAGCTTCCAGTGCACTCGAATCGCGGAAACAATCGCTCCGCTTTCCAGTTTGATCGGTGACTTAAATGGTCGGACTCTTCAAAATGTGATAGGGATTCATATCAGTCTTGTTTTCGCCAACGATCGTATTCCTATTATTCTATCATGTCATGGTCATTATTTCGTCTTTTCATCATCATAGCACAGATAAAATTAAGAAATAACTAATGTATTGACATTAATTACCTTTGTTCGGGGATTTTTCCGAAAGAACCACATTTAAATTCCCTTCCTGCAGAGATCTGTAATTAGTTTTAATTGGCCACACGATGTAGACTAATGGGCAATGTTTTATTTGAACTTTCTGGTACTCGACTAAATAAACTTCATTTTATTGCCGCAATACATTTTATTTAAATTTTGACCTGACGTAATTAAATCTATTCTACAAAACAACAGAATTTATAGAATTAAGAAAAAAATTGTAGAGTTGTTTTCTCCGAATAATTGGCCCCGTAATGATGACGGTTACTGCTATTCAATAGAAGAGTAGTGAATGGCTTCCTACTTGTGGCTTCGCTCATCTAAATCATCCATTGAGGGGCACATCAGTAGAAAAATGCACAGCTTTAAAACATCTGGCAAGTAACTTTATTTTAAGAGTGAATGATTTGTAAGGCACTCCATGAAAGGAAAATTTAAGTTAGAATATTTTGTTGCTTCATTCGCTGTTGCCAGTGCTCCGATTCTTGATGTACAATGGTATAAGATGCCCGTAAACAGACAAGCACAAGATGCCCGTAAACAGGCAAGCACAAGATGCCCGTAAACAGACAAGCACAAGATGCCCATAAACAGACAAGCACAAGATGCCCGTAAACAGGCAAGCACAAGATGTCTATTAAACAGGCAAGCAGACTGATCAAAATGCCGTTGAATTGTTGTGACATGAACATAGAACTTTAACCCGATATTTTCCTCCGTAATTATCACCAGATATTTCAACGACAGCTGATAAATTGACCTGGATGATTGCTTGAGAATACGAGTATGTGCAGCTTTTGCATGAATTGCATGTGACCACAAAATTGTTCATTTAAACCGAGAGTTTTTTTAATTAGCAAAAAAGTGGTGCAATGAATGATAAAAAGAAAAACAATTCCATAAAATTTAACTGCATGTAAAAAGTTTGGTCTCTTTCTAAGAAAAAGAAATGCTAACATTTGTGTATTTCTGTTACACGTTCAGTAAACTTGTATCATACTTGTAGGTGCTTGAACACAAAAGTGCTTCAAGGTAAGTGCAGTAGCACACAAAGACAATGCATGGTAAAATTAAGGATGATCCTTACCCAAATTGCAAGCTAGTAATGTGTAACGGAACTGCAAATTGCCCCACAAATGCAGAAGTTTTCTTCACTGGAAAAGTGCCTTTTCAGTTTCAGGGAAATAAATTGTCTGTTTCCCACTGTGAAAAAAACATAATAACTTGGCACGAAATTATTTTTTCAATATCATTTTATTATCAACACATTTTTCAGAACCTTTTGCAAAATTAAGTATAATAATTAACACGAAAATTAATTGAACTTCATAATTAATATGATCAAAGTGTGTAACACTGTACCTACAGAACATTTGTAAACATTAGAGACAAATGTTTAAGAAAAAATCAGAAGAGATCGTTCATTAATTGGATCACAAATGAACATTGTAATGAATTAATTGTAAACGCAAATCATGTAAGTGCATTAGCCCATTAAATCAGTCTAAAACTATTTCCCTCAGAGAATTATTTTCTGGAAAGTTAACTAGCAACTCTGCAGAACAATTTCGATTTCACGGATTGGCTGACCGTATGACCGGCGGTCTCCTGATGCAACTTTCACCAGTGACTCAACACACTGTTTCGAGGCTCGCAGAATTTGTCGATCAGTTGACTTTTGGTCGGCGACTGCCACAAGTTTGTGGCACCTCACAACTGGTGACGGATGACAGCAGCTGAGTGTCAACATACACTACCAATAAAGTACGCAGAGCTCATGCATGTGTAATGCAGCGAGTGTTTCGTGCCAACGCACAGTATAGCCCAGGATAATGAGCCAATGCAGCGTAGGAAACAAATTTGAATTTTTGTTTAGTGACTCAAAGAAGCAATGTAACATGCATCAGAACATGTACTGCATTTCAGTTCACATAATGAGCGTAATATACATGTACATCTCTTTTGTTGCAGATCAGCAAGTAGAACCAAAAATATGTGCTTAATCTGTTAACGACCGTCAGCACACAGCACCATATGTCAACAGCAGAGCTGTGGAGTCAGAGTCGAGAAGTCCGTCAGAGTCGGTCGAAAAATACCTGATGCAAAAGAGTCAAGAGTCCGAGTTGGACTTTTTTAAAGACCAAAGTTTAGGAAAATTTAGGAGTCGAAGTTTAGGGATTGAACTTCCGACTATACAGTTCTGATACGGTAAGTATCTATCACCAATTATGAAATGAGGTCGATGGATAAGACTCCAAAGATATGAGACAAATAATATTGAATTGTTTGTGCGTGTTGAGCTTCTGACGTCTTTTTCTGCATGCAACGACTATGATTTTTTTATTTAGGAGCGTTGCAGTTCGTCTATATCTGGCAGATTTTGTTCATGGTAGTCATTAATTCAATATGTATTGACGTCTCAATGAATGATTTCAGAGGCCCAAACAGTAAAGTACACTAACTATATGTAGATTAACTTGTATTTTGATTACACGAAATAACAAATATATTAACACTCATGAAATAATGACATTTCATTTAACTTTTTTGGAAACTTCTAATGTATAATATTTTTGGAACGATAGTGTTCCAATTAGGGTCAATGCTCAAATCAGCAAATGCAAGTGCTGCAATGACTGCCATGTATCATTGTAAACAATAATCCCGGTGCTCCTCTGGATCTTGAAATGAATCGCAAGATTGCATCACATCGTACACAAGATTCCACCGCTCTACTATATTATGCTTTCAATAGCCACTCCTGATGGACCAATTAGCAAGCTAGCTGCTTCGGCAGGCTGTTCAAGAGACTTGTTAGGGGAGCTGCCTTGATCTAGAATCGTCACCCTTTGCCAAGATCTCTTCAAGTCAAGACCTCTTACCACACTTGTTGCAGAGAATGCATTGGACTATGCAAGGCTCCTAAGATGCAAATTAACCTAAGCCCCGACCACGGACGTATCATGTACGAGCTTCCATTACGCCTGTACTTAGAGCGCTTGTAGTCGGTAGACCACAGACTTGATTCCCGCAACGAGCGAGGTATTTCCGAAGTCCTACAACGTCTGAGCTACCTGCACCCCTGGCAAAGATATTCATATTCATGACTCTACCGCACTGTTGTGATCCATGCTTTGGAGTACCTTACTGCATCTCAATATATGCAACGAAACTTTTCCGCATGTCATTATCCTGTTGAATTTCTCGATAGTCCTTTACTCCCTCAGTCGCTCACTCAGAGTGAGACAAGAAAAAATACATTCATCTGTTAGCCCTTACAAAAAATATTGAAAGTCTGCTCGGATCAAAGAGAATTCTGGCGGTTGTGATACAAGAACACTATACTCTCCTTGAGCACTTCAACGAACTTATACACTGTGAAGGAATGCGAATACGAACGAACTTGTTTTAACAAAATTGATATTTTTCGACCGTTAAAACAGCAAAACTGTACTATAATAGATTTAGCTTCCACGACCTCTGTTTCACACGTGCCACAGCTGAGCTTTTTAACTGTTCTCTCACAGCAGCTCGTCGGCACACATATTAGCAGGCATGTTTGCAGAAGACAGGACGGGATATGAATGCGCCTGAGAGTATCAATTTCAATCATTTTCAAGGTAGGTTCGAAGAATGTGCATCAATCTTTGACGCCAGAGAATGAGCGAGGGTCGGCTCAATTCTGTTAAAATTATAGGCCTTCAATCTGGAGCGTTCATCCTTTTCCAGGAATAATCCCTAGAAAAATCATTAATTTTCTTACCCGCTTAGGAGAGACATCTAAGCTGGCGGTGACACAAACACTTCAACTGCTGTGAGTAGGGAGGGGAGTGAGAATACACTAAGAGCAGAACTTGTCCATTAACAACAAAACAAGACTAATCGTTGTGGATGGGAAGATATTATAAATAGGTTGCTAAAACGATCTTGATGTAGCAGCACGCTAATGACATGTTTGTTGTTCCACTCTCACACGAGGTCATCACATTCTAGAGTTCTTTCCTTGAGTCTTTAGCGCATTTATCTCAGATTTATATACATTTTTCTTTTTAGCAACGACTCTGTTATGTTTATAATATCATTGCAATGTTTCTTGAATTTTTAAATCATTGATTTATTGATATCAAAATACTCATGGCCAATCATGGCATTTTTTTTTAAATATAAATGACTTCCTGGTTTCATTATGTAGGTAAATTAAAAAAAAACATTTTTGAGACAAAGGAAAACTCTCAAAAAATCTGGAAATTGGAAAGACAAATTGGACTGTCAAGAGAGAAAAATTTCACAGTAATATAGGAAACACGGCAAAACAACCAATCTTATAAGCAGTCATTTACGGAGCCCAAAATTAAGCACCGGTAGTAACATGAAGAAAGGAGAAGGGGCTCTCTCTATTAATAAAATGTTATAAATAAAAGTACATAATTGTCCCCGTACTGCCGCCCCATTTGACGTTCTCATCACTCTACTTGTTCTGGATGAGTCTGGTAACAGATCTGACTCATCACAAGCATCCTATTCGTTCAACAGAGAACTGTCGCCTCACATGTATAAATAATGTCTATGTGAACACTAGCGGGTTTTCTTCACTCAGATGTTTGTAGAGCACTAAATCTAAAGAAAAGTCAATTTAAGTTCACACAAGTCTCGTTTTTCTTAGATGCCAAGTAGTACAGTTTTAAGCACAGAAAATGTGCTAAAAAAAAAGAAGCGCTGAAATGAAAATTAATTAACAAGTTAAGTATAATACTCTTCATGCAGCCTAACATTAAACAGACTTTTGGAGTAAACATGAGCGTAACCCGTATTCTGTTTTATATTCAAGTCAAAATACTGCATACATACATGTTCATTTATCTCTTCAGCAGATCATTATTGACCAAAGAACTCAATCGTCGTGCATGATCCATTCGAGACTTGATCGTTTTCTTGAAACTGCCGCAAAGAAACGACAGAATTGCCTTTGTTGTGCGATTACTTGCCCGAGAACAGGAGAGAACTTTAGATTGAGTTTAACCAAATCACATTACGCTGCATCACTAAAAAGACAACGACTCTGAGAACCTTCACTCTCAGTACTCTTGCGAAATGGGGTGAATGAGTTTCTACCACTTTAAATTCGATTGTACACCGCTATACTTTATTTACGAGAGTTTATTTACGCTCCTATTGATCGTTATACGAGTACATGACGTTATTGTCGAATGCGAGATTAGAGATAAAATGTACCCTCAAAAGTAAGAGATAGCTCTCTAAATACTAGAAACTTTTTGTATGGAAGCAAGCTCAGCACAAATTTCGAAAAATCACCAACAAAACTGGGTCTTGACTTTGGACTCTGGAGACTTCGACACGAAACACTGAACCACAGTCCTTTGGAGACCGTAACGAAACTTCTATCGGGAACCTTTACACTTATATTCCAGTCTCACTGTCATTTGTGTTTCCAGTCGAGATTGATTATTTTATATGCCCTATATGATGCCTAGTCAAGAGGAGTGGAGGCAATTTAGGCACCTCATAATAATGAATTCCATGGCTTATGACAGTGATGATAACAGAGCTACGGAATTATCAGATATTAACCTCAGATTACAAAGCCCAAGTTATTGCCTATCACAAAGAGAATATTGCATAGCCCCAGCAGAGCTTGTAGACTGCCAATCACTATGCGCACATATTAATAGAAACTGAGGGCAGTGTAATGGTGTTCGGTGGTCACGTTGGCTTCCAACCCGCGCTTGCACGAAGACTTAATTTACCCAAGGGGCTGCTGCAACGTGTTCCGAATGGCCTCTTATTTATTGGCAAAACGATATGAAAGCTTTTCAATTTAAAAGAGTTATTAACCGATGTGAAAGCGTATCAGTTCGCAGAATTTGCGACCTGGTATGAAAGATGCTCCAGTTATACGAGTTACTACCTGGTATGAAAGATTTTCGAATTGCAGGAGCAAGAACCTGGTACGAACATTTTTTTAAATTGTGAGATGCAAAAGCTGATATAAAACCACAAAAGTAGCTAAATAGTAGGTAGATAACTTACTATGCAATAATGGAAGGAAGACTAGGAGTAAAGGCTTAATAATTATTGCACACATTCCGTTGATAAATTTCTTGGCAACATCGATTTTTCCATTGCTTCCACATATCATCTATATTTGAAGACAAATGTTTTCAAAACTTGAAAACCTTCTTTTCCTGCAGAATTCAACTCTTCGGACATAACCAAGACTCCTTAAAAAACTTTAATCCAAGTGATACGATGTCATCTGACGGGAAAAAAACACGGGATCAGCTACAGTTAGCGTCGCAAGACTGAGAGCGATTCTAGACTTGTTTCTTTACTGCCACCACAAGAACTTTTGATTGCATCACTGCAACAAACCGCCCCAAAGAGAAGAATTTTATAATGAAAGATATCCTAAGAAGACTTAGTAACAAATTGTTATAAAAAATGGTCTTCGTTCTCTCATTAAGAAATGAATGTTCTGAAGAAGTGTTTGCTCAATAGCCGATTGGTCAGTCTAATTTCAAATGAATAAAGAATGAAGTGTATTTTTAATATTTCAATCAAGTAACAAGGGGAAATATTCTACATTTTTTAAGGGCTATTTCGATATCGATCTCCTTTTTAAGAATCCTTTCGCGTTAGCTAGTCACAGCAGAACTTTTACTTAATCAACGGTGAAACTTTGTCTAAAATTGAACCATATAAATCTATTATTTAGCTCAAGTATTGTGATATCCGCTTGAGACTGTCGGAGACTGTGCTCTTTGGTTCAAAGGGTTCTTAGCTCTCTCTCTCTCTCTCTCTGCCGGATTGTTGAACGCCAGTCGTAAGGAGTACATTCTTTTTCTGTGCCCATGTCTCACTCCGTGATTTGCTATAGACCTTAAATACACCACAACACCTTTTGGGTCCGCACTGGTGGATCATGCTGCACCTGACTACACTGGAACTTGGAGGGATCTAACCTTGGGTGAGATGGACTTACGCATTCTTGATGCCAACAGTCTTGAGCTTAGGAGGAATATCTAATTGATGAGATTCGCTGTTCAATCAGTACTTCTATATTCTGAATTGATTTTGTATTTGAACGGAATTTTAATAGAACTAATCATCTTCTATTTTGAATATCATTATCTATTCCTAAAATTCGAGTGCGAATTCTAAATTCGAGTGCGAATTCTAAATTCGAGTGCTAATTGCAAATTACAGTGTTAATTCTAAATTAAAGTGCCAATTATAAATTCCAGTGCTAATTATATAAATTCGAATGGTCAAGCTGATTCATTAACATTTATTTCTTACACACGGGCTTGTATGGTAAATGGTTTTATTTTGTGCAGCTTGTTGATCTTTGTTATAGTTTTAGAGCCAACTTAGGAAGCTTTATAGCACATGTAAAGCTACAACTGTTGTGCTGAAATTTATTATTTGCATATTGAAATTTTACGACGCAAACATTAGCCTTACATTACTCAATTCAAGAATTGTGGTTTTATTTAGCGTTTCCTTTCAAGTTCTTAACGAATTTTTGACCCAAATTTTCAAAAGAATTTATTCAAATGCTATTAGGAAGTTTGGACAGTCTGCGGTCTTTTGAGGGCAGCTTATGGGGAGTTTGTTCGTCAGCTCTTAATTAAAGAGAAAATGCTATTTTATACATAAAAAATGCATTATCCTCTACTCTCAACGGAAAATTGTGGATAGAAAAAACACAAGGACTTTAATAATTTGAGTTCCTACAAGTTGAAGCTCCGGAGTTTAATTTCCTAGTTTCAAAATTCAGTGAATTTTCTTTACAATATTTGCAAATGAATATTAATCAGCGATAGCTAGGCAAGCTATCCTCCTCATCAGCATCGAAAATCCTCAAATTAAAGAGAAATTAAGTACGACTAACGTTCATAGACTAAATTGAACAATGAACACGAGGAACACAATATTCAGCGTGGAAGCTTTATTTTAATTTCAAGGCGACAATGCCGGTATAGAACAGAACTTTTTTTTTAAGCACACATCTCTGACAAATATAGACATAAGAAAAAACAATCTGATGATAATTTTCATAAAGCAGCAAATCAATATGCTAAATTTATCATGGAATAAGTAAAGGTAATTCAAAAGTAAATCATTTTAACAACAACTTTTCTGTTTGTCGTATGTAGTCACGAGCAAGAATAGATCATACTGTACAGGTTCATATTTTACTCGTTAATATCCCAGTAAGTGTTATTACGATGTATACTCCTCTATGTATTAACTTTTGGTTCAACATTGGATCAAATTTCTAAATCTAATTGTGCAAAAAATTATTTAAAATGTTTCCTTGTGATTCATAATTCTATGTAAAAATATTGCCTCAAAATAACTTTGTAAAATAAGAATATTTTATACATACAGTAATAAGGGAGATTCCAGACGATTCCTCGTATTAATACATTAGTGAATAAGTCAAGTAATAAATGGTTTGGATAATTGCTCACAAGTCCACAGCAAAAACGAGTCAATTCTCGTCTCAAAAACTAGAACAAAACGTTGGCTGAGAAACATAAAGCGCAGCAAAATTGTGATGTGGAAGACGAGCAGAACACGCAAGAATTAAGTTGGACTAATAAATAATTGAAATATTTATTTCAAGATTACGTTCATTTTGATTTATTAAGTTCTGTCGAGTTATGACAGTCCAAGCCACTATTTTTTATGATAAAGTCTTACAAGGACTGTACTTGTGTCATAATACTTCGCTCTTATCAAATTATGATAGTAATAAGTAATAGATAACTGGTTCAAACACATTACTGGACTGCTTGGAAAATGTTGAAGGAAAAGCGTACTGTGTGCAAAATAAAAATATCCTACATATGTGTGCACAATTTTACTTTATTTAAACATTTTTAGTTCGCAAGCATTGTATTTTGTATTATCAGCCTTAATTAATAAACTAAGTTTTTGAATAAGAGTTCGACTAAGTTTTATGCGCATAATGTTGAGTGAATATAAATGAGTTTTGGAATTTCAATCAGATACTGAAGCTCATGCACACTAATCATTATTCAGAAAACTCAATAAACTAATAGTGTGTATTTCTTCTTGCTCACAAATGAAAGCCTAAGAGCCATTTTACTAATTACAACTTGGAAGCTCAGCTCAAAAACTCCACGTATTCGTCTCGGATTCTAATTACACAAATGATCTCACCAGTCTAACGGAAAAGGTGATATTTCTGCACATCTCATTTTGTTGCGAGTTTGGTCCATGCGTTTTTTAACATCTTCTTTGGCTGAAGCTGAAAAAAAGAACGTTAAACTCTGAATATTTTATTACAAGAGGAAAGCTAATTTGCTCTTTCAATATCGTGAGGAAATACCACCGTCATTTCATCAGAGACTTGAAAGCTCTGTTAATGTTTCAGTTACCTGCAATAATGGGTAATGCATCGAGCAGCCGGAGTTTTCCAAGCAAGAACGAGACAATCATCCACATGGAAAAGAAAGTTCTGTTAGAATATCAATGGTGGTCGGTACTTAAAGTGTTTTCGAAAGCTGTCTTGCACAAAGTGGACACAATCCAGCTCAGCTAGGCAATTTTTGGGAGCGCGTTCCTGAATTTGGAAGTAGTCCTGACCGAAGACAAATGATGGAGGAAATTAGCGGCTGCGCTCAGCCATTGTCAGTACTTGCAACTCCATATTTCTCTTACTCTGCATAGCGAGCTCTCTATTACTGTGTATCGCGGACTCGCTTTTCAGTATCGCAGTCTACGAATTCGCTCCCTAGCATCGTGTATCGTCGACTTGCTCTCCAGTATCGCAGGAACGAATGCGCTCTCTAGTACCGTGCATCGGGGACTCGCTTTTCAGTATCGCAGTCTACGAATGCGCTCCCTAACATCGTGTATCGTGGACTCGCTCTCCAGTATCGCAGTCTACGAATGCACTTTCTAGTACTGTGTATCGTGGACTATCTCTCCAGTATCGCAGTATACGAATGCGCTCTCTAGTACCGTGTATCGTGGATTTGCTTTTCAGTATTGCCGTCAGTGAATGCACTCCATAGTACTGCAGATTGCGAATGAGTTGTCCATCATCGCATACAACGAATGCGTCCTCTATTATCGTGTATTACGATTACGTTCGTCATTTCCTTGAAGTGTGGGACGAACACAATCGTTTGTATAATGCATTTCGAGTTTGCATAACGAATTGTATGTTACCAGCGCACTGGAGAAAAGCCCCTACTACGAGCCTAATCTCACATCATGGGTTCTGAGTGGGCTACAGTAACTTCAACTATTCGGAAGATTCAAGCCTGTTAACTCAGATTCAAAGTTTGGAAGCCCACCACTCGAGCAATTGCTGTTCAATGGACAACGAAACCGAAAGCTTACTGTATGTCTGTAATCGTTGGTATCACATACATATCTTAAACCTCTAATGATTCGTTGATTCTCAGTTTTACAATGCTACACAATTGATTCGTTCTTATACCATTATAAACCGTCATGGCTCAAGAAGTATTATAAACGCGCTCTCTAAAATTGAAGAAGTGATTCGTTTCCAAAGAATTTGAGTACTTCATGTAAGATGAAGAGATTGATTGAGGACATAGGACGTCGCAACTGGTATGTTGTTTACTTGTCAGGAGGCGTACTCACAGGAACGTTGTATTCAGGACACATTTCTTCCATACACACTTCGTTATGTTCCTTGCTTGTTAGCAGGAGTCACTGTTACCACATTTCATAAAGATTAGTAGATTTTTTTTGATAAATAAGAATAATCTTTGGTATTTTTGGATTTAGGAAATTTTGAAGTCTGCTGCTCATCATTTACAGGTTGGAAAGTACTGTGTGACAACAACTATCCTTATGTGGCCGTCATCACACAAACGGCTGAGACCTGGCACAAATTCTACACTATGAGAATAATTCCATTTGTAACTGTAAGTTTTATGCACTTTTTTCATTGTTCATTTATGGGTGGTTCATAATGGCTGAGATAGAGTCATTTCAAATCGGATTCATCTTTTTGTTCAACTCTGTAGAGGCACAGATCCAATATCCCTAGCTGATGCAGGTCTCAATTGTGAGCACTGTATTCCTCTTTAGAGAAATACAGACTATATGAAACAACAGACTATACTAAACAAACGTAAATATGAATAATTCTATTCATAAAAATCGACCCCAGTTTTCATTGAATACATTGTCATACTATAAAAACTATAATAATAGATTTTATTGCCCTTTTCCTTCAACAGCAAAGTCAAATGTCTTACTACAAACAAAAGTTTACGTAACTTTAAAAAGTTTTCACGTAATTGAACGTCTTCGACCTTGAAAGCAATTTTTACGATGCAAAATGTAACTTTCTGTGGATCATTATATCGAATATATCCTTCCACCATCCGTCAGTCGTGTGGCTTGATGATAAGTTCTAGAACTAGAAATATTTTGCTAGAGCCAACTATGAAAAAATTGCTTTAATTGCGCTGTCATTGAGAACAATTTTAACTTTCCTCACCGTCTAGTCCACGATGTAACTTCGAAATTCTGAAACATTATTAATACAATGAAAGATTTTATTTTATGTTTATTCAAATTGAAGCATTAATTATGTCTCTTTTATTCTTTCATCATAATGCCTTATCAAATTTATGTTCTCTTACTTATTAATCAATGATTTTTACCATATTGGCGATTTTTCCACTGAACTCTTGTTACTGAAATTCAGTTCGATATTTCACAAATTTCCAATTTGAAAATTTCAAAGATCATGCCTCAGTAACTGTCATAATTTTAGAACCACTGAACTCTTACTAGTGTTTCTTTCTCTTTGAAATACAATTTAACTTTGAAATGACATTTTTGCTTCTTTTTCTCATCATCTGATTAGCTTAGCTTGCAAGAATCATATTTTCAACACTCCCATCAACATACGTCACTTCATTACAAAAAGTCCTGATAGACTCTCTCGAGTGTTAAAATCGCCGATTGGACAGGGAGTTCTTTAAATTCTTATTTATTTGTGTAAAATTTTCATACGTCTTTGAACAGTATTTTTACAAGTATTTGAAGCAACGATTAGTCAATAAATTTTGTCTTCCATTAAATCATTTTTAAGAAACGGGGATTAAAATAAAAGAAAACACATGAACAGTTGTAACTAACTTTTCACAACCCAGAGGAGTTTCTGTAAAAGTTCATCCCTCTGTTGGGAATCAAAATAGTTGAAGGGTTACACTATTTGGCTGGAGTCGTGCCATGAACTGGGTCACGCCAAACAATGTTCATCCTGACTTAAGTCAGCGAAATGAAGCAAGCTTCAAATGAAAATATCCGCGCAGCAAATACAATAGAAGTTCTTAACTTTTGATTTAGTAGTTGTGTACTTCTATGATCGAAATTAACCGACTACTTGGTTTTTAAAATTTTCAGAAATTATTTGGAAACGAAACAGGTTTTGGTACAGCTTCTGTGAACTAACCGTGAAGTCTTGCTCTACAACCCTTGTCTCACTACAATTCCCTCTCAAGACTTCTACGCTGCAGTCCCAATGGTTTCGGTACAGCACGACGAGCACCCAACAGCCTACGTAATTCCAAGCTTCCCTGAACTCGCTATTCAAGTCAAGTCAAAAAACTTCTACAGGAGAAATCCTTGTGTATTGAAACAAAAGAATTCATCGAAGTCTGACACGTTCCATTTGCTCCATCAGCGGAAGATTTGGTGTGGAAGCACGCCTTCGCGAGGTCTCGCTGCTCAACAAAGAGTAGCTCAAAGCGAGGCTCAGCTCAAGAGTAACACTAAGAAAGCTGGGGTCGGGTTAGAAAAAACTCAAGAAATGTAAACCCATGACGACAGTCGGATTTCAGAAAAGCGCTGTAATGGTGAGAGACTTTACACGCCTCCATTGCTCGCGTGGGCATTTGATGATAGTCTCGACGGAAAGGTTTTTTGAAGTGCTGACTCGAAATGCAAGAAGTTTCTCTTAGATTTTTATCATCCTTGTGTTTATATTCTTTCAGCCCCAGTGTATCGACATCAGTTGCTTGTGTTGAGTGTATTAAGACCACCTTCACTTCCAAGGCGCCGAAGCTTGGCCACAGAGATCAACATTTACACTTTTCAACTGAGTACACGAAGCTGAAGTAAATGAAAAATAAAAGTCTGCAAGATCTCAGACTAGAAAACAAATGTAGAAGTCCAACTAGTTCTGAACGGAAGCCTGGATTTGTAACAGATGATTTCGCTAAAAAGCTTCATTATCAGTATTAAAAAATATGGAAAATTTTGCGAAAATATTTTGGGTGTTACCGCTGATTCTTCAATTTCAAATCCATATTGTACATCGGTGTTCCTTATATTGTACATCAGTGAGACATCAGCTTGCCAGACTATCCTATTTTTATATAAATAGAAAACTAATGTTTTCACATTTATGTCTTCAATCATATTTTCTTATAAACGTTAACACTTAAGCTAAAACAACAAAATGCCTCAAAATTGAATCAATCACCATAAAGGGCTTTGTTCATATCCATCAAAATTTCAATCAGAAATCTTGATCTTTGTTAGTTATCATTGAAAACTAATGGAAAATCATCATTTCTATTAGAATTACTGTACTTCACTTCATAGTGTCATTGATCCCCAAGTGTTATTGAAACTCTTTCATAATGCATTAATCACTTCTCTCTCTGTCTGCAATTTTCCTCAATTTTAACTTGATCATATAATTTTTCTCAATTTTGTATCATATAATGCAATAATAAACAGAGTAATATAACGATACATAAATTTTTAAGTTTAATTTCATTCACTGTTAGCACCATCTTACCTCATTATCACAACTGCATTCCATTCAGCCTTCTAGCTGCTACCTATGTTCTCTGGACGCCGTCGCTACCTCGGCTAGAACTCTCTAAGGTCTATTAGATTGAATGGATCAACGTATTCAGCCTAACTTCCGTGAACGGCCTCACAATCCTACAGCTTCACTCCATTTCTATCCTGCAAAGCTTGCATTCCCTCTAAGTCTCGCTTTCTCACCCTCATCACTCACTTTTAGAAGATAATTTCTTTCTCAGTACAACTTCACAGATAACCGCTACACCGTTTACAATTGGTCATCCCTGTTTTACAACTCTTTATTCCTCCGAGTGACCGTGAAGGATAAAAGAAGAAGAATTTGACATATTTTTTGCGCGGAAGATTACGGAAAAACAGGAAAAGGAAAGCAGAAGGCGAAGGAAACACAATTACTAAGAATAACTTCATTTCACATTCACTACTCTCTAAACTTCCTTCTTATCTCAGTCCGTTAGAGTTCTTCGTCCGCGGTCATGTCTGAAGCGCTCTGTTCTGCTTATTGATTGCAAATCAATACACAGATGACTTCGTCTGCAGGTGAATTCAATTTAATAAATGCTACAAAACAAGCCCAAATTCCCAAAAATATATTTTAAGAGCTCGAAAGAGAGATTTTCGCATTGCTCAATTAAACGTTATTCCATTAACAAACGGTGTAACTTGTTTGATGTTGAAGAGCGCACGTAAATGCTTCATTTTTCTGCATATTTTTTCGTACATACCGCATTCAATATACTTTTACCTATACCTTTAAATTATGTGAAGAAACAATTTCTGAAGGAGTTCTACGTACACAATGGAACGAAGTTTTTCAACCAAATATGACTACAAATGTTAAACCGACGTATATGAACAACTTGACACTCTAGAAGGGATCAAAAATCTATATCATGAACCTCAATCATTGTATGAACTGCCCTTGCTCCAGGGCATGTAGGAGATTAACTAAAGGGAATTTGATAATATTATTGCCTATCTAATACTATTATAGTTATTCAAATAAAGAACTGAATCAACATAAACAGAATATTCTGCACAATTTATACGTGAATATCTTACAAATATTTTACAAGATAATAAACTTTAATTCATGAAATGCCCAAGCGCGATTTGCATCAGAAAACTTGGAATTATTGTCATCTGTAATTTTATTTTTTGATTCTTAAAAAAATCAAGAAATCTGTCGTGTCTGGCTCCTGTATCATCAATTTTGAGAAATCCTTCTCACGATAATAAATTTCTATCGTGGTTCTCACATGTAATGTCCTGACCCTAAATCTTGACCTCAACACATTTTTTATTCATCAACAAAAATTAAAGTTCACAGCTATATTTTTGTATCAATAATACTATTATTCTGCTTTTAACGTTAAACTTTTGTTTAGGAAGTTTTTATCATAACAATAGGAATCCTAAATGTGATTATGGATGTAAGTTTTAGAATACTTTTATAATGAACATGCGAATTTAATTTTGCAGCCATTCATTTGTGTTCAAACCACATTGAGTGTTAAGCAATGAATTAAAAATATTCAACTACAGTAGTATTAAGTAATATACTTAATAATGACTGGCCTATTAAAACTTCACAGAAAATTATATTTCGCATATTTACTTCTAATTTCACGAATGTTACTGGGATAAACAATTTTTTACCGTTGCAAATCCGTAACAGAACATTGCAGTTCTTCCAACCTATTTTATATAGTCAAATAGCATCAGTCATCCAAAATCAAACCCACTCAAGTTCTCCGAAGCTTCCTTTTGACTGGATCGTAGTTTGAAATTTAGCTTGCTGGACTCCCTGATGACCGACCTGCTTGTATTCAGAAAAGCCTGACCTGAAACCTTAGGATCTGTTACCTTTCGTCTACGTTAGTTGCCCACCGACGTCGGTAGTCATAAAACCGCCCAACAAAGGCCAAGCGACCTCTTTGTGTGGAGCAAGACCTAGTATCCCAATCCAAGTCGCATTCCGACTGTACCCTTACTTTACGGAAACTCTTTTATTTTGCTCCTTGAGACGCAACGGAAAAGAACCAAGCTGAACTTCAGCTAAAAGAATGCTCGAACAGGCCGAGACAGGGCCAGTTTCCTGGAAATTTTCTTGCAGGATTTTCTTGCTATCTCGGTATTAAATTTCGCTTCTCTTAAGCTTGATAGGAAAGCCATTGGTAGACGTTAATTCTAGCCATCTTTAATTTCTTCGAGTTTGTCTCTTATGTTTGTTCTTTGTTACTTGACAATGAAAAATTTACACATTTCTGGTTTGAAGCTCCTCAACGACTGTCAACCATGGGCACTAACTCACTTTATTGGCTGTTTCGAAAGCATCTGAATCACTTTCGACCCCATCGGAGACTTTCAGATGAAGTCCATCGCCTGAATAAACTGAACGCCTAATGGTCAATAAAATACGCTTGCATGACGTATTTCTTCTGTAACGGGCATTTATGTGAGGCATTGCAAAACTGAGGTAATTCTGGGTTTGTTGAAATCATAATTGCGGAATGCATTTACAGCTCGCTATGATATGTATGATTTTGCAAGACCATTAAAAATACTATGAAGGTATTTTTAAGTAATGAGCTTTCTGGAAAACTTAGTCTAATAGTTATTATTGTGGTAGCCATAACAATCAAGCGAAATCATTTTTCACACGATCATCTTTAAAAAACTGCACGAATGTATGTTTGTCAGTGTACGATTGCGCCGTAGTTTCGTTCATTGTTGTGTTGGGTGTTATCCAAAGTTAATAGTATGAAGAACAAATGGTTTTCACTTTGTAGTATGGATAATACTCTGCACCAATGTTTCTAAGTGAAAATTCTCCAATTGAAACGCAAATACGTCTCCACCAACATTTCTGTTTTTAAAAGTGTCTAAATGGTGTGTCTTCCACCGACAATTCAGTGTAATCGATAAAAATTCTGGGCTTTGACTTCATTATAAGTTCCTGAAAAAGAGTGATGTTGTGAAAACGCCTCCCTGTAAATATTGGTGAATAACAGCTTTTTTGTAAACTCCACAGGACTCTTGATGAAACTCTGATAGAATTATTCCAAAAGTTTTGCCTGGTTAATGATGGATTTTCCAGTCGGCTACCAAAAACACCGACCCCAAGGTGCCACGGTCTTCCTATTCGAACATCAAAAAAACAAACCCTCGTAGGCGATGATAAATACGAAGCAGACTTGGAACTCTTTATCTTTAGATACAAACCTATCATTTGGCGATAATTTTTTACAAGATATCGGAAAAACAGAAGAAATATAGGTCAAATTAAGGACTCCAAATGTCCAAAAACACATTTTAGGAAACAAAATTTTCAACTAAAAGCTCTCTATCGATGTGAGGAAATGTTAATCTGTTTAAAGGGAATTGTAGTGTTGGGATACATGATTAATTTCTCCTCTGTTCATTGACGGATGGCTCTCTAACGGGTAAATTTAAAGAAACTGAAAAGAATCCTTCCCCTGATCGATTTTTGAATTCTTAAAATCGAAGTTTTCAATTCAAACTGTGAAAGGTCGATGAAACCGTGACATGAATTCTGCTACAGTAAATATTCGAAACACTAAGAGAAGTATTTCATTGAATTGTATTCATTCATTCAAATTATTTTCATGTCAACTCTGTTATGAATTATGAAATCATGTAAATAAAAATATAAAGATTATGTTATAGGGTATAACATCCTTACCTATATATTTGAGTACATACTAGGTGGATATTTTATTCTATTTAATTTTACATTTCCTTCGGTGCAGTTGATGCTTCATATGGACAAGAATGGTGCCAGGATACAGTAAAATTTCATACAAAGTCTGTTGACCTCGACCGAAACGTCAATTGAAATTAAGAAGTGGCCTACCGTGAATCCTTTTGTACAGATGGAATTTACAATTCTTTCGTTTTGCTCTCAAGAAGCAAAATGCAGAGCCAACAGTTTCAGTTTTTGTATCCATTTACGTTTTTGTATTTATTTACAAAAGAAGTTCGTACCTGTATACAGTATCATTTACCCCATATACGTACGAGTATAATTACCTCTCACTTATGTTTGTTATGCATAAATATGAGGATGATGAACTCTTTGATTTTAAATATCTATGATTTAATTACCATGCAAAAATTGATGAAATTGCTGAAGCAGGATTTTATACATCTTTTATTTATGAATATTACATATCTGGTATGTTAGTCTGTGAAGCCCTGGTCGCTGGCTGAGCTCCCAACTCACGTGAATACTAAATTCAATTCTCTGCACCAGCTGAACGTTTTATCCATAAGACCCAGATAACAAGAATAAGCAGGTTTTTACTGCCTTATAGTCACAACGAACCTCCGGAAGAAGAGGACTGTAAAGTTTCTCATTCGCTTCATACTTCTTTCTCAAAACCAATACCTTAGTGCATTGAGAGAAGAATCCTGGATTATATCCTAATTTGTCCTGTATATTAGTTCCATCAGTGATATTCGATCACTTTCAGGTATTCTTGAGTTAAGCTAAAAAAAAGTTTCCATAGACACACGTCATACTAAACGAACGCAAGGTGATTTTATATAAAAATTAATAAAACTGTTTGGTTTTTTGGTTTGTTCAGAATTTTTATGTTATAATAATAAGCCATTTTCAGATTTTATTCTGAAATTGTATTTAAATTACATGTACAATGATCCTCATTTGATGAAAGTCCTATTAAACATTCTAAAAAAGCACACGCAGGTATAACAATGACTACATCTATTTTTGAACTCTGTGATCACTGAGAAAGTACCACAAGGCACTGAATCGTTTTACTTCTGAGCGACGATTGACAACTTTTTTCGAATTGGCAACGGTCTATAGAGAGTGGAATGTCAAAGTTGAATTTTCAGGCTTTTCTGTGAGTAAAATTTCCACAGTTTATAACAGCTTAGTGCATGCACGACTCAAGAATGTAGGGTTTTGGCAAGAGAAACAAGCATTAAAAGGAAAACTATGCAAAGAGGAGTAACTTATGAAATTTATCAAAGTGCCATATGCTAAAAGAGCGACTTGATTTTAAAAAACTGCAATAACATCAGTAAAGCTGGTTTCATATGAATACCATTAAAAATAACCTCATTTAAAAAAATTTTTAAAATGGTAGTACACTTGTTCAATTCAATCTCTCGGACCCTCACTACATACTAAAAAATAAATGTTCATTCAAGAAAAGGGCAGTGACAGACATAGATTGGTACAGTGGAATTTATTTCTTTTTCTCGAAGCATTGAGAGATTCAAATATTAAGACACAACCAACATTCCTCCGGTCAGGTCACCGGAAGTAGCTAAAAAGCAGCTCATTTTTTACAAATATTCAAGTTTGAAAAATAATTTGTTAGTTTATTGGGCTGCTCCGAAGAAATATCGTAATTGCGATTAGAAACTAAATATTTCAAACCAGCAATGCTAAAGATCAAATATACATGATGAAAAATGTTCTACTAGTCTACCACGTGATTTTCAGTTCGGTCTGCATCTCCAGCTCGTCAAATAAGTCTTGGTTCATTTTACGCTCACTTCACTCAATTTTTTCTTTGAAAACTAAATTAGAATTCTTGAAACAATCAACAAAGGTCTTCTTGACGCTATAAGCACCGATTTTTTCTATGCGTCAAGATGAGTAACGTGCCATGTAAACTAATTTTGGTAAAATAGCTAAAAAAACTGATAATGTGATTTTTAGATAAAAGATATGATCAATATGCTTTCAGAATATACTATCAATGCTTCAAACGAATAATGTTTTTGCGCCTTTCATTGATAATTATTGATGTGCTCTTTTATTGGAAAGATTACAATCATACAAGGAACGTGTAGTCTTTTCAAGACGAGGAAACAGTGTGAATAGTTAAGGATGGCAGCGGTAGTAGCTGCTGATTAATGTTAAAAAGGCTGGGCTCATATTGTGCTTCTTTAGCTCAAGAGAAGGTAGAACAGGACTGACTCATCAGAAACCTGCGACAAGATCGGTGTGACTGAACTTGAACGACCTCGTCGAGTGGGTAGCTGGTGGAGACAATACTATTAGGATTTTTTTAATGTACATACTAGATGTATAGAAGTTCTTAGCCATTTGCCCGTGCCCATTACGTACAGTTCGTGACGAATTCCTAGATTCTTTACGATGACATGCGGTTCAGCTCATCGCTGTTCTATAGAAGAAACGGTCCTGCCCCTCTATGTTCGAAGAGAAATTCTTACATTCCTTGTTCATAAAGCAGTGAAGCAACAGCCTGATGAAGGTACCGTGTCAAGATATTCTCGAGGTTCTTAAGATGAAACACGTGTTTTGAGTCCTCCCTTGCAATATACAAATTCAATGGTGCAATGAAAGTCACCTATGAAGACAGTCAATCTTGTGCCATATACAAAATCTTGACTGCAGTTGCTCAAAGTTTCAACGAATTCTTGATACTCTTTCTTGTCAGAATTCTGTTGCAAGGACTGTTTTCAAGATGAAGTCGAGGACACGTTGAGAGCGAATCAAAACCCTCGCATGCTGTGTCGTGATCTTCAAAGGTCTGCATTCGGCTTCCTCCCAGTGCCTGTCAGTGACTTTCATTTCCCTCTCATACGATGAATAAGTTCTTGCTTTTTTGCAAGAGCGAAGTCACCATTTATTTCGGACGAGCGCTCTTGAAGTTCCAGGTATTTCTCTCGCAAAAGCTGGTAATATAATGATCTTTCCATGAAAACTTTCCTAATGCACGAGAGCAAACGAATCTTCATTTTGGAATATCGTAGTGCAAATATTCTTACCTAGAGAAAGAACCGTTCATTCTTCTTGTTTATTCTGCAACTGTGTTTATTTTTTGTATAAGAACAACATAAAAAGCTGTGATGTGTAATATTGTTTACTTTAAATTTCATCGTATCGATTGTAAACGTGCTGATATATAATTAAGCTATAAATGCTTATGTTGACTTGATTTTAAGTACAAACATTCAAAAAAAATCAGAGAAATAAAAACAGGAGGCTCAACTCATGCATTATTTCACTGTGGTTCCTTCCATTGTTCTAATTGTAACTACATTCGTTTTATTTATTGAAGCACCGTTATTCATCACTTGCTGGCTAATAGCTGGTTCTATTACCAGCCTTTCAGTTGATTTGTTTTATGAAACTAGATTATATCGTGGACATTTTATAACAATAAGGGAATGAAACCATCATGGTTATCTTAAATTTTTATACTTCTGAAAGTTAAACTAAGAAAGATTCATAGCACCTGTCAGCGTAGATTGATTTAAATCGTTTGTAAGATGAAAGTAACTATCATCCCAATACAAGAACATAAACACGGGCGACTGCCCAGAAATTAATTTGTGGCAGTGGTAGATTGTATACAACGAGCGGCAAACAGGGAGCAGTCTGTAAAAGTCTTGAATATCCATACACTGTGAGGACCTTAAATAACCACACGCTGTGAGTATCTTAAATAACGATACGTTTTTAAGTATCTTAAATAACCATACGCTGTGAAAGTCTTAAATAACGATACGCTGTGAGTACTTTAAATAACCATACGCTGTGAGTATCTTACCGTGTAACGGAACTCAGCAATCCGTGTTTAATTTGTTTAATATCTGATCCAAACATAATGCACAGGATATTTTCCTCAGGGCAAAAATACTAGACTGACATTTTATGATTTCTATTCATGAAATACTCGTGAATCACGACATACTTGTCACTTGATCTGATTTTTTCGCGTTCTAACAATTACTAGGTCTCTGCAGTGACTTTATGATTGCAAAGTTTTATTACTATTCCTCGTAACATACTATTAAATGAACATAATATATTAAATTCGAATGCTCGTAATTTTTCCAAATCGAGTGAATTCATAATTAGATTTTTTATAGACAAGTGCTATGTCAAACACAGGTTAATGCATCATAATCTTTTCTTCGTTTCCCTCGTCCAAGTTTGAGGAAAGCAAAGTAATATTTACCAGGTGGGTGCGATGTTTGCCACCTCATTTGGATGAAGTCACAAACGTTAAATCCTTTTTACAGAGCACAACTTCTCACACCCCTTACCGCATGCAGTCACTGTTCTTCAACATTTGTACTCCATCTAGAGCCTGCTCTTCATCATTCATACATACACCATCTAGTCCCTGCTTTTCACCATGCATGCACCACCTAGTTACCCTTTCATCACCACTCATCACCAGTCTACTTTATCGTAGGTAATATTCTAGCAAATTGAATCTCGTTTCAATATCAATAAAACCTGAATCAACTTATGCAACAATTACTTCTAGTAAAAACATGACTAAAAATCCTGAGATAGAATTTTGCTTCGTCGATGTATTTCCTATTTTAATTGATATTCTTTAGTTGTCTTGCAATAAATAGTAGTTAAAATAATTGTAACTGCTACATCAGTGTAGCTTCATTACAAAGTCAGTTTTCTACATTAACCACTGTCTGCAGTTTTATTAAATGATACTCCTATATTTTACATTACAATTGCAAAGGAATTACAGCTAATCAGAAGTTAAGATTTTAAAAGTCCCGATTACTCGCTGCCAAACATGTTTTCTCCAGGGGCAATTAATCTTGATATAGTCATAACAGGAATTATTTTCAGCCCGGTGGAATATTAATGAGGGAAGTTAAATCAAGTTCTAGAGTTTTCACTTACCGCTGCCTCCCAGCGAGTAGAAGAAGCGTGACCTGCGCTTGCCCTACTCTAATGAGAGGGTTTTCAGGATTCAAGTAGTTCTGAGAAGCAACGTTCTTTATGCTAACGATATGCCATAATCAACCATATCATGAATTAATAGGATTTTGTAAATTACTGCAGTATGCCAAATTTGCACTTGGTTATTGCACCGTCGTCCGTGTCACGCAGCTTACTATTTTGTCGGTAAATGTGAATTACTTTACACATTTATAGGCAAATTTGTCTCCCTTATTCTTTTAAGAGCTTTGCTACACAGAGCAACGTCATTCAGTATCACGTGAGTATGAACATTTATATATTCAAAGTTATACTCCGAACAAATTCATAATGCAAGGTATTAAGTATATGCACATATTTAATAACGGTAATGGAGAGCGTTTTACTAACAAGCACAGATGTTATCTTCTAATTGGTGAAGTAATCGGTATAGGCATACACATGTTTAGCGATTGATTTTAGAGACCACGGTACAGTTTCAATTTCTGTATTAAGCTGTCACCTATTCAAATTCTCCTACACCGATCAAAACATAAAAATAAAATAAAAATGTGCTGAATATTTCTATCAAGAAACACTTATTTTTCCTCAAAACTCTTGGACTTGCAGCTCGGTGGTCCTTCCAAAAAAAGTGAAATTAGGTTGTTAAAATTTCTCAATTATAAAATGAAATTCTCCATTTGAAGGAATCATGTTTCGCTTTTTCATTTTCTGCATTTCGAGCACAAATTGAAGTTTCTCGTCCCGAAGACTTTTTCATCAAGAACTTGTCCTCCAAGTTGGGCGTTGTCGCAGGATTGTGCCGGAGACATGATTATTGCGGACAGCACACCGCCCTGCTGCCCCACACCTCACTTTTTAATAAAAAACTCCACAGCCGTCAGCCGCTACATTAAGGACGGCTTAAGAGTTATATTATATTTTGTTGATATATTTTTCGCATGTGCTTACTGTATGTGTAATATGTATTCGCGATTTTTTCAAATAGCGTGAAACAGAGAACACATTGCTATAAGTTTCGCATCCTAAAAATTTAAAATAATACCGGAAAGAGAACAAAGCAGGCACTGGGAGAAAGATCTCAAGCTCTTTCTTTGTCCTAGTCATCGAATGACCCTGCCTTTGTTTCAGTCAATATGAGACAAAATATCAGGGTAACAAGTCCCTTCAGGATAGATAGTTGATTGTACGAGATTTATTTAAGTTATATTATCTCCGATATTTTTTTCGCAGAACTGAAAGCAGATAGAAACACTCAGTTTGTTATAAGATATGCACGCACTCGTTGTAAATGCTTAACAGGGATGGCAGCATTATAGGGCACATCTCTGTCACAGTAGTAATATTGACTGAAGCAATGCATGCAAGCCTGATGCCTACTATACATAAATTACTTACGACCCTTGTTGTGTGTCCTGCTCTAGTGGTCGTGCTAGTAGCTTCTGGAGGTGTGAAATCCTCCTCACAAGCACACACAATTGCAACATTTTCTACATAGCACGATGACGAAAACACTCTCACGTTGTTGCTAACCTACTTATCATGTAATGATTACAGATTCTAAATTGCACATTTCTTCTGTAGAGCTTTGTATATTTTCAGACTTTAGTTTTAATATTATTGCTTCTACATACAAACAAGACAATGACCAATGAAGTTGACCAATTTCAACTCACAACTATAGTTTTTGAGTGTGAAGTGCTCATGTAATAAAGCTAGAAAGAACTATTCCAAATCCTGATTTTGTTAAAGTGGGAATTTTCCTCTCTTCAGAAAATGGTTATTGAAGTATGAAAAATTTGAGATACTCTTAAATCAAATTCTATGCAGCTCAGTTAGATGTTATGAAACCTATTGATTAAAATTCATATAATTGCACTAATATTTTGTCATATTACGTTGTAAAAATTCGTGCAACGTATCAATTATTATTATTATAAGAAACATACTTCGATCACATCCGTAAGTACGTCACAATTCATATGAAGACTTCGCTCAGTCGACTGCCCAAGTTACACATGCTATTTCCAATGACATGTGTGAGGCGCATATCTTAATTGAGTCCGGCATGTTATTTGGCGACAAAATCATTTGCTCCTATCATGATTAATTAAGTTTTTAATTTTTTTGACAACTTCAGAGTTTGTGAACTTCCTGCAAACTGTATATCAGCCAAAGAATCATGCCATGTCACACTTTGAGGCCTTCCATCAATCTCCTAGCGATGCATTCGAGCGTCACCTCATCAATGATCTCTCTCACTTCCCATGCACCCTTCAATCACTCCATCTTTTATCCTCCTATCACTCCCTCCATTGTGTCTCCATCAGTCTTCCCCGTTGGACACTTTCAGCTTCGATCCCAGTTGTCGAAGGCTGTCAGCGAAGTCGAGTTGCCAGGTCTAGGCTTCGTTAGGTGATATCGCGATGACCAATTTTGGCTCTCTGATTGCATTCGATCGTTGACGATAGAGGCCTCGATGCTATTGAGATGCTCTTACTATTGGCCTACAACTTCCCTCGCTTCCAGCCCAAGAAAATATCTCTGTAGCATTTCCAGATTTCTCATTATCCGCCTTGCTCTCTAAGAAATACTGCTCTTGAGACCAGGCAAATTGTTTCTCTAATTAAACATTCTTGCCTGTGCATGTTCGTGATGTTTCTGTCGCCGGGAAAGGAGTGGGGCCCTGCGAAATTCCGCGTAATATCCCGCGCTCGGGAAAAGAAAGTGCATTTTGAGAAAACTCCTCTTTGTCGGCGGCAATAAATCCCCAAAGTTTCAAGGTTCCTAAGTTTCACCTCGCTGTACGACAGCAATGATACTATACGGCTGAAAAACTTTGACTGTTGCAGATATTTTCTTTCAGTTTTTGAACAAAATTTGATTATCAGGAAAATTCAAATAACAATTGCTTTGGATACATTAGAAGCATCTTAAAAATAAAAAATACTCCATTCGGCAGGACTGACTGTAAAACGGCTTATATTTACAAGCAAAACTTTGTAGAAAAGTACTATAACTCTTTTCTGTTGCACTTTGCAGTGAATAGAAGATAGATGCGCAAAATATAAAAATCAGAATGCTACCTTTAATTTGGAGAAGTTTCATATCTTCGTTCGTCTATAGGTTAAAGGATTTAGTAAAAGTTTTTGTAAACTTCGTTAACCTTCAAAGTATCTGATGAAAATTTGCGATCCACGTGGAATATCAATTTTTAAGTTAAAACATGTTTGTTACTTTACAAGACTTGAACTCTCAAAAAGAGCCTTTTACAAGTACAAATTTTACTGACAATGAATGCATAATATCAAGTCCAGTGCTCCGTTAAAATGATCCAGTAAGATTTTGAAAGGAAAAATATCTGATATTAAAGTTTTACAAGAAATTATCTGAAATTCCAACTCCATCTACAGTTCTCGAGAGTTTGATTCAAATAATCATATCAAAGAATATTGAAATTGAAGTGCTCTGCCAATTAGAGAAACAAAATCTATAACTAATAGCAATAGCCTGATATGTTTATTAAATGAAAACAATATAAATCATCTGACATTGTTAGAAACAAAGGCTGAACTTGTATGGTAATTGCCATTTTCACCTTTAATACAGCATCAAACTTTCTCCTTTATGCTGAAGCGCCATGAAGTGCAGGTCTTAATTTGAACAAGAGATTTTCCATAATTTTCCTTAGTTGTTTTTCAATGTTATTACTTACACTTGGTTGACCTTCAAGGTTCATTGAAAATTTGCTCGTAACTCCAAATTTTGTCTATTATGTTTGCTCATAGTTCCTTAGTTTGGAAAGTTGTGCTGCCCGATCTTCAAAATCCTGCTTGAGTTCGACATTATTACTCAAGCTTCAACAACTCTTGCTTGTACACATAAGCTTGTCCCTTTGGTAGTAGAATTTTTCAGAGTGCATGCATTGCTGATGGTGCCATGTTTCTGCTTCTTTATAAATACCAAGGTCTGACCCTAGCACCAGCACTGTGTAATAACAGGACTTGGACATCGAGAGAACTAAGAAACCTCTCCCTCCCTGAATTATATACTCCAGTCTTAAATGTGTGCCCTTATGTACAGAGGAACAAACCGTATGATAATATGTACTCAACAATAGAAGAAGTATTAGTTTCTTTTCGTTCATGATTGCACTAAACATGATGCTCTGAAAAACGAAATTTTTGTTCCACCAAAAGAAAATTGTTTTTCATGATATATTGTTTGATCTGTGCAATATATTTTTATAACAAAAGAGGTAATTTCGACACTTATTTATTGTTATGGGAAACCGTTTTTTCACCGTCTCAAAGATTTAATAGATGCCCTCTAAAGTTAGTAATAAAGCTGAATAAATTTGTTCGGATATACCATCCAACGGTTAGAATTTTTCAGTTTTTTGTCCGAAAATATTTTAAAAAACGACAATAGTTAAGAAAAGTTGAAATTTAGTTCGCGAGTCACTTAAAATGACTAGAAAATAGAAAAAATTATACACTATGCCGGTCGATACGTATACGGGACGTATATGCTATGCCTTACGGCAGTGCTACTTTCAAGATGATCCAATAATTTTGTCAGAGTCAGTTTAAGTCAGTTCACTTAACCATACATTAATTTGGCACTTAAAAGCACATTATTATTTCAAATAACTCATGTGTTTCAACAACTCACCGTAACATGTCACACGTACTTATTAAATCAATTGAATAACACGGTATTTAAAGAGGCTTTAATATTCGGCCGTAATTCTCATAGCTTCGGAAACGAGTTCGTCCCAGTTGCATGTTTTCTATCATCCTCCTCTCTGCCCTCAATCACTACTCTTACCTTCTACTCTATAAATTGAGCTCAACGTCCTCAATCACATTACTGCCTAATTGTATTGCTTCATTCGTTTTGACCTACGTATTTAGTTTATTATTGGTATTATTTACTTTATATATTAAACTAAACTAAATGCTTGAAATTATAATTTTTAAACCAGGGTTTAAATGCAACCAAACTAAAGTACCGAAACTTTGTAAATACGGTTTCAACTCTTCCAGGATAATATAATACTCCAACGACCGCGTAATCTAAATGCGTTGCATCCAATATAATATCCAGCCGTTTCTCCTGTTTTCAATGTCTGCCTTAAACTGTTGTTCAAACCCGCAGCTTTGTAAGGCCAGGGCCCCGTGCAGGGGGAGAGGCCCCACGGCCAGTGTAGGACCCTGTTGACTGAGTCGAGCGCATTAATTTATAGAGCAAACAGCCCATTCTTGTGCCGCTGTTAGGACAAGCAGCGTTCACCGAGAGCTGCCTCGGTGTTTAACTTTGAGCGCATGCGTGTGGTGCGACAATGCAGAGGGGAACGACACAAACTAGAATGAGCCTTCTATAAAATTTAAAGTCTGTTCTAAACGTTGTTTCTGCGCGCAAGACAGCCCACATCGCCTCGAGTGTGTTTACTTTCATGCTTTAATGTCCACGCATCGCAAATTCTCTGACATAAAGGAAAATTGGACGAGCTTTCTCGACAATTATATTTGTTGTCATGTTATTTTGTTCTTTCTGTCCAATTTCATTCATCATTAATGAAAGTTTAGCTTTACTTCAAGACCTGAACACGGGTCTAACTGTTTCGTGGGTTAGGTCAAAAACAAATGAATATTATCTTAATTAGATTCACTAAATATGTGTTCAATGAACTGATGAAAAAACAACACACTATCCAGCATCACCCTCAATTCGCTTGAATGGTCATCTCTTACATCAAAATTGACGAACTTGTGTAACAAAAATGCATAAAATTGAAGACTTAATTACTGCTAAGCTGCTGCCATTACTCGTACTAAATATCATACTAGGCTCACAAATTGAAGTCCTTTGCATTATTTCAACCATCGCCTGGCCCATTTTTGTAGCGCCATTTCGTGCACCGAATGCAAAACATGTTTAATTCTAGCTGGCATCTGAAACTCGAGCTACCATGCTCTTCATTCTTAAATTCTGTTGATAACAAACTAGCAGCACTCGAGTGTAATAAATTATCTTATGCGAAAATATCCTGCTAAGGCGTAAAGGTCGTAAAAAATACGTTTGTCTTAGATCAGCATTAACAGTGAACGTTTATTTACTTCGACCTTTTTTCTGTTGAAAACCCTGTCGTACTAACAAGTATTTATAAAGGCTCTATCATAGTCAAGTTACTCGTTTTAATTCAATAAATATGGTGCAGAAAATGCATGCGTGAAATTTCATTAGAATATTTATAGGAAATATCACCTACACATAAACATTTAAACAAATATCCATCTTTGCAAGTTGTCTTGCATATCAAGGACACCTAATGTTGGAGAAATGCAAAAAAGAAACTCAAAAGTTTTGAGGTTAGAACAAAAACAATTTTAATAGTTGTAATTCTATTTATTTCTAGCACAACAAAATATAATTGAATCACATTACGGTTTCTAATAACAGTAACTTCTCCCTGGCCACTCACAAGTGACTTTAAATAACAATTTTCGTTAAATTGATAGGCCAAAATTGATGCATCCTACGCCCTAGAGTTTGCAGTGGCGAGTCACGGAATAACTGACAGAAAACATGAAGAAAAAATCATTTTGCGTAACACGAGTTCCAATGAAAAATTTTCCAAATGAATCAAATAAGAGTCTTCATATTCGCTCACCTTTCAGGCACAAAGCTGAAGAGTCTAAATTCGTGTCATGCGATGAGAAGATGTTGTCACAGCACCGAGCAATAATCCTGTCAAAGTGTTACGACATCCGAAGTGGTCGATGTCAGCCATGATGGATCAATAAATGCCTGGGAATGAGCATATAGATCATTTCGTTCTGAAATCTCACATTGGTATGAAAATTAAAAAATGAGAAATATAACTTGTGAATGCGTACTAATTCTGTTTTACACTGTAGTATTTATTATTCATTCCTGTGCATTGTGCTCGGTGAAATGAATGACAACAATGGAGTCGTCACTGTCTTATCTTTGGTATGAATAATATGAATGAATTGACTTTGATGTTTTTCTCATCATGTACTAAATATTGTGTATGTAAAGTGCAAAACGAAGGAAATATTTTCAATATTTATTGAAATTTATTCATGTCTGGGGGAATGAGGCACAAAGAATTATATCAGAGGGTTAAGGACGAAAGATTATTATGGTCAATGAAGAATAAAAGATTATTATTTAACGGTATAGTTAGGAGATGAAGTATTATATGAAGAAATGAATAATGTGAATCTTTTGGGAACCTTCATTTAAATAATTTTTTTTTATTAAAACTTTGCACATCATATTCAAATCCCTTTCACCTTCTGCCACATACTTACCTTTGAGCTTGAAGAATTCAATGATATCAACGAGCCTACTAGAGCACGATCTCAAAATATTGACGACTCGAGTTCTCGTGTAATCCAAACACGCAAGCCATCTGTCCTGTGAGAGTCATGAGGCACGGCAGTGTACTAACACCATCAACAATTGCTTGGCTTCTCTGGCAGTTGAACTTCCGTGTTGTGTCCTCAGTTTACAGTTAAAATACAAGGACCCGAAAGCCTGTTGCACAAGTTGTT
>VCRD01002518.1:49478-95838 GCA_006783055.1 Trinorchestia longiramus | reverse complement strand
ATAACGATCCCCACTCCCCTCCACCCCCACATAACGGTCCCCTTACCGGGCTTGCAGCGGATGCAGACACCGTCGTCGTCACGCTCAGGGACACCAGTCTCTGGGTGCACCTTGATGAGGGCACAGGGATACACAGAGGGTATCAGCACCGACAGGAACCCAACAGCGCCCACGCGTCCATCGATGTTAACTGCGGCATCACGGATACACTTCAAATACAGGGTTTGGCAACATAAAATCCTTTATTTTATGAATTTTGCTTTGAAAAAAGAAGTTATGTTGCTGCACTCTGTATTCCACGTTATCAAGCAAAGTCCTACCACGAGATGTATTCTTGTGTTAAGTATTTTATATGAGGCAGCAATATACATGGGATGAATATTCTGTACCGAAAATTAAGGAGAAAAATATATTACCTAAAAATACAAGCTATAATAAAAAATAATTTTGACTCAACATTATATTAAGGTTTATCCAATGATTCCGCTCAATTCTGGTGACCATCAATCACTGTCACACTATTTTGTTGACGTAGAACCTAAAGGTCGTGAAACTACAAAAGAGTTCAAAAGTTATAGTTGGCATAACCCGCCACAACTGGTGAAAAGAGGCAGCGGAACACGCAAGTTAAAGGTGTGGCTTGTACGGTGCGATGACTTATCCTTAAGAGAGAATGAAGCAAAGAAAAGGTTCAATATTTAAAATTACAGCAGACTCATGCAATAAGCATTGCCGCTTTTTCAGACTAGCGATTCCAATGAAAAGTCTTTCCTCAACAAGGCACATTAACAGGACAGGCACTACAAGCATACTTCTTCGTGTGGAGCTCAGGAATCCTACATATAACCCAAGTAACACTAAGTTCCCTAGACTTAGACTCGAGTTCCCTAGAAGGGACAATTCCCTTCAGCATACTAAGGAATAGAATACGAGAAAATAAATAAGGACAGGATGAAACACTTCTGATCACGGCACCACGATTTGAATGCACACAAGATGCACCTGTACATGCGTCATCGTCAACCCCAAGCTCCTGCCGTCGTGGCCGCACGAGTCATTAGATAGGGTCATGATTGTATGAGTTACGCAAGTCCCTCATGCTTACATGCAAATTTAAACTGAAAATATCTCGCAGTATGAAGCCATGTTCTGGAGTTCTCTCTTTCATATGGCGGAGTTCAAAAGTAAGCACGAATAAAATGTACGACCGAGACGACCAGATCAGTTGTCATCGGGCCATTAGTACTAACAAGAAAATTACGAGTTTCTAAACATTCACCTATGTTAGTGTTGCCTGCAGTAGCTCTAGCATCTAACAAAACGAGCATGAGCGGCTGAACACTCACCTATGTTAGCGTTAGTATCCAACAAAACGAGCATGAGCGGCTGAACACTGACCTATGTTAGCGTTAGTATCCAACAGAACGAACATGAGCGGCTGAACACTCACCTATGTTAGCGTTGCCCTCTGTTGCACCGTAGAACTCAGAGACACGCGGAATGGCAAAGCGGTCCTGGAACTGCTGCCAGATCTGAGGTCGAAGGCCGTTGCCGAACACAACTCGGAGCTGCAACACATGACGGATATTGATTTGTAATCATGTCAAGGAAAAATGAGTAAAACCAGACGTCATTACTTGGGTATTTTCCTGATAAACCAGGTAGACTTATTAATGAATTTCACGGAGAAATTTTCAAGGAGAAACGAGAAAAATGAAAAACTGAGCACACTCGCACAACAGTGCGGCATGAGAGATAAAGAGAAGGAGGGAATGAAACGCTGAGGACTACCTGAGACTAAACTCACAACAGTCTCTACAACTTTAGTCAATTCTGCGGTTGGCAGCTAGGAACAACTTCAAGAATGTGTAAGCCCTTAGGAATGCTCATCTGCATTGAGAGTGCTGATATTGTGCAGCATTCTCTAATAGGAGAATGAAAATAAGATAGTTGCAGGGTGGGAACAAGATACAGACTTAAGGGTGGAAAATGCAGCAGTGCAAGAGCCGGGACGTTGTTGAGGAAGGGGACAGATGGGAACTTCCAAATTGTTAGCAAAATTCTGAAATCTTAAGGTCTGCAGACAAGGATGACGCGCGACAAATTCTAGAGGGCCGGGCATTTTATATAAATCTTTGCGCTTCCATTCTAATCAAAATTTGTATTAATTTGCAAGAAGAAGTATTGTGTTATCCTCTACACAGTGTTGAATAACAACATTTATTGGTAAAAATCAGAGCAACATTGCGCACATCACGACAGCGTCTCAAGTAATCGAAGATGATGAACTGGCATGTGTACACAAGACAAGTTCTGGCCCAGCAGTGGACTCCTTTGTTCTCAAGAGACAACAGCGTAAAAAATACATGAAATAATACAAGTAGTAAGAACAGAAATTTGCAATTGAGACTAACAAGACAACACTTGCTTTTACTGCACTGCGGTAATGAGTACACTGTAAAGTTTACGTGATTATATCGTAAAGGAAATTCGACAATTATTGTGTGTTATGGACCGTAGATCACACGTGCAACACGCACCACAGCTGAACGCAGCTCACCTTGTGCTGAGTGTCAGCAGGAGAAGGAGGGCTGTTGAGGAGGTAGCGGCAGATCTCTCCGATGTACTGAGCGACCTGCAGCGTGAAGCAGCAACACAAACCACGTAGGTTATACAACACGTTCAGCTCACACTAGTTATTTCAATGCTTACTTAAGTATACAAATAACATACTCAATACTATCGGTTTTACTCAGAAAAACAAGTGGCCAATATTTTAATACTGATAGACGATAATAACTATCGTAGTAGTTAAAAAATGATATAAATGACGGGTTATAATTACTAGCCGAGTAAGTTAGAAATCTAATGATACCTATAGATTATTATTATTATTATTTCATGTCAATAGTAACTACAAGATGTACAACTGCATTTCATGCCAATTATTGCCCAAGGCTTCATGGAACAAATATGAACGGTCATTACAGGATAGTGTAAAAACAAAACAGAACTACAACACAAGAACACACGGTAAACAAATAAAAAACGTTTACAGAAAACGACGAACTTTAGCACAGTATTAAGGGAAAGACAAGAAGTGGTGGAAAGACAGCACACTCTCCCCCGGCAGACATCAGCAAGCTACAAGCTTCTCTGGTGTACGGTTTTGTTGCTATAAGCTGTTAACAAGGCAAGTCACTGAGAAGAGCAGTAATTATTTAAAACGCCATAGTCTAGGGCAACATTAGGGAAATTAGTGCGTTTTGTCCTCATTACAAAAATCCGACAGTGCTTTTCATTTTCTCAACTTTTTGTTCCATTAATGTCTTCATAGTAAGAGGAAGCGGCGTTATGGCGTCTAGCCTCTGCATCTGTCTCCATCACTTACATTCTGAATGTAGTCTGGGGCATACAGGGCATGATGTTATTCCAATCCTATACTGCACATGCAACACGTGCATTCAAAAAGTTTAGATTTAACTAACGGTTTCAAATGGGACCCTATCACACTTCACATGTACCTCAACCAAAACAAAAATGAAAATTGAAAACAATAAAACGAGAAATCAAGCATGATTCCCGACGAAAAATTTCAAGTCACTCGACAATAACAACAAAAAACTCGACTCGACTGATCTACATGAAACATGAACTCTGTAAGTTCTAAATGAAGACATAAATGTAGGTTATGGAAGGTTCGATGATATATTGTGTTAATGGGGATTGCGATACAATGAAGAGATGACCGGATCGTCTTCAGAGAATGATGCACCAGATAACAGTAACAACAACAGTCCTTTCATCGCTAAGTGAACTAACGCAGCAAAGGTGTGAGGGCAATTCTTGTTTCGTACTATTGTTTCATTCTGAAGAGGCGGGCATTGAGTGAGGGATTCAGGTTTATTAGAACAAACAGTGGAAATTACATTCATTTAGTTTCTGTTTTCCTTACCACATGACCACACCAGCCAGGTGACCTTTGGTATCGTTTAAATTCAGCAGGAACTGAAGAACTTCAATACTTGTGACTGCAGAAGCAGCAGTAGAAATACCCTCGACTACCGACAGATCCATATCTTTTACTGGAGAGCGCAGTACTCCGTTAATTGTACGATTTCATGCATACGACTGACATGAATAGTTGTGCCCGACCAGTACCCCTGAGCACCAGCTGCCCCGTAATTGCACCTACAGCAAATAGCAATGATCGTACCATTCTTCAATAACTTCCATGTTGTTTGACCAGCACAACTGACCGTACCACCCTCGTTGAAGACTGTACCAATCATTTGGAAGGAAGATATAGTGCGCTGCACTACTAACCGTGCAGCCGTACCGCTGACAGTCAGGGAAGTAGCTGCGCACCGAGAACTTTTTCTTTATGGCGACAGTGACGCCATCGGTGAACGTCATCCCCACGCCGATGTTGCCACCTGCTGTGTGGTACAGCGGCAGCGGGTCGTAGACAACGTCCTTTGAGTTGATGTCCACCATGCAAAGCATCCCCACCGCCGCGAACAGGTACCTGAACATCCTGGGACTTAACCTTACGCCAGTGCACCTGACAATGACTTCGTTGTCTTACGCCGGTGCACCCGACAATGACTCCGTTGTCTTACGCCGGTGCACCTGACAATGACTCCGTTGTCTTACGCCGGTGCACCTGACAATGACTCCGTTGTCTTACGCTGGTGCACCTGATAATAATTGCCTCGTGTTCGTCGCCGCTGCACCTCATGAAAGAGTTAGTTTGTTCTATGTAAAAGGGTTACTTCAGTCTGCTCGACATACGGCAAGAGATATCTACATTTTAGATATATATTCTTCGATATCCAAGATTCTCAGTTTACAATATATAACTTCACGCTGTAAGAAGATGACTCTATAACAACAGTCTCATGCACTTATTTTTTAGGTATTCTGGCGTTGATTTTCACGCTGCAGTTCAACCAGCATGAAAAAAATAAGTCACGCACGAAAACGTACTTCGAACATAGAAAAAAGTGAATGAAGAAACTAAAATTATTTCAATCCTCTGCGTTTCAAATCGTTATGAATTAGCTGAAAAATATGCCGAAAGTCCGTAAAGACTTTTCTTATGTGTTCATCCAGTTGAAAACAAATCTTGACTTGATAAATTGATGTAATGTACAGAAGAAGTTGATGTTTTGGGTTCTAGATTTTAAGATTTGGTTTCCTAGAACTTACTTGACGAATTACCAAACCTTTTGCTCGTGCATTGTGTTCCATAATGTACCATGTTCCCGACCAGTACAGTACCAGTCGGATTCCATCATACAGTATATGGTTAATTTTACTGAATTATGCTGATAAATCTCTCAATAATGTGGACAATCAAATGTTATTCATTTGAAATATCTGAGACTTGAAACACCCAACACTAAAAAAATTGTGTACAGCGAGTTAATTTGCTTTTCATTTCTTATTTATCGTCTTTCTCTGATATGTATGTAAGTTTCACTTTGATCATTCGCAATTTAATTATTTTTTATTGTACAAAAATGAAGTTCGTGCCAATCTCGGTAAATATTTTGTGATAAGCGAATGTGAAAGCTTAGAACTTTTTGTCAACTGCAACTTTATTTTTATCGATATATCAATCTTAATCATTCACGGCATGTTCCAACTTATCGTTCCCATTTTTAATACATCTCTGCTATGTAACTTCCAATTTAATTAAATGAAATGAAGTTTGGTTGGTAAATAATGAAAAGTTAACAAATCAATTAAAATGAATAAGTAAATTTTACGGATCATCAGCACATCACACTAAGCGTCCCCACAGTAAATTAAAAATTACAACGGAAAGTTTCACTCGGATTCTTATTTTCAAATCAAAATTTTGGCATTACTGCTAGAAACTCAAACAAAAACATTGTGTTGTATGTGACTTCTTTCGAAGTAAACGCTTTGTTGCAATTTTAGCACACTTTTAATTCAAGCCTAGTTTCAATGGTATAACAGCTGTTATATCTCCTACTATTAAACGAATACCTGTCCAGAAAAGATTTTATAATAGCGTCATCAGTAGTCTTAAGAAACTACTTTTAAGAATTGAAAATGATGATAATTCTGTATACCGTAAATTGATACTGTACCCCGTGAAATATCAATAAAATTGATTTGATTGACAATGATTTTGAATTATGAAAATGATAAATACGGCGTTGATGTCGCAAAAAATCATCTGTACAGTATATTCTTGAATTTTCCCTGAATCAGAACACTAACTATGTAAAAGTTCGTTTAGATGCAGAAACTCTCCGTTCTCCAGCCGCAATCTCCTTTACATGTCGTGCCATAAAGAGCAAAGAAATCTAAGTATTTCTTTCAGCTTATATCACAACGGTATTTGAACCTTCGGACTACTGCCCTGCATTCAGCATCTTAGGCATGTTGCAAGCGAATCATAAATAAATGTGAACAATTGATAGAATTCATATGTCACGTGAAATTTTTCTACCACTGAAGTCCCTCATTCCGTATAGCAAACAAACTACCCGAGCCTTGAATGTAACCTCAATTCCATACAAATAGGTCGCGAGATCGTCCGATGAGCATGTTACATAATGTTACAAGGCTTTAATTCAGAAAAAATGAGAGTTAAAAGACAAACTCAGAAAGAGCTCACTTACACCACACAAAGCAGTTGTTAAGGTTCAGCAGCAGAACTTTAGAGCCTGTAGGTGGGAGAAGTCCTAGTTTAAAATGGAGAATAATAAAGGAATCAAGTTATCACACGATTACGTTCGTCCAGTCCAACAAGCCGCACTCGGAATTAGCCCGTAGAACAAACTAGTAAACACCTCTGTACCAACAAGGCGTCGTACAGTAGCCACGGTATGACACCAAAAACAAAGCAAAATCCTCGCAATAAGGTCATACAACTACAAGGATATGAAACCAGGGCTGTAGAGTTGCAAGTTCAATCCTTTGACTTCCACTCCTAAATTTTTAGACAGTCCAACTCAGACTCAAACTCGTTTTCAGTCATTTTCGTTCGACTCCAACTCCACAGCCTCGTCACTACGCAGAACACGCAATTGAACCATTAGGGACAAACGCGCGCTCATTATCAATGAAATGAAATGAGTATGAGGTACGCAGCCCACATAATGGAAAACAAACCGCACGCCAAGTCAACTTTACTTGAGTTCAAAAACGACAAAACGCTACTGCATAAATTATTTTGTGATTAACTTGTGAATCCCATACGTCAACGATGACAACGGATGCTTCTGCTCAACTAGACGAAGAGCTTCTCTGTCTGAGACTTACAGTACAATCTCCGTACATATGATTAACGGTACACAGAAATAGAGTTACTCGACCTCAGAAGGTAACCAACCTTTAAAAGCGTAAGGTACAAGTAAATGAACTGAACTATTCGTTCAAACACTACTTGAATCTACTCGATGCATGCCTAATAAGAGTACTTGTGCATAAGCATCCGTTGCCTGTGGATTTGACAACATGACAGCTACTCGTCACGTCTGTTGGCAATGTTCTACTCAAGCAGAAACTGGTAGAGCGGCTGGCGCGCACCGTGGCATTGTATTTTATGCAGTCAGTCCAGAAGTGGGAAGCAGAAAACTTGCTCCTGATGGCAGTGGCGGACCCACAGAATAAGGTGAGACCAACGGTCATGATACCGCCGCTCATGTGGAACAGAGGCAGAGGGGTGTACACCACGTCTGAGATTTTGAAGTCCATCACGATGAAAGTGCCTTCGCCAATCAACAGTGCTCTGGGGTGTGGATACTTGGGGTAGTTCAGGGAAATAATGGAGGTGTCATGATGAGAAAACGACCGCCGTACAGAGAATTGGAGACCCGCCTTTGTCTAGTCGTTTGACCGAAAGAATCCACGGCCAATAACGAGTGAAGGAGCAATATTAAAGTATAGAGTAGATGATTTGGCTTGCAGTATTGTTAGCATGAAATAAAAAGCTCCAATTAGAGGGAGTGAAGCCGCTCAACGTTAATGACTCACCTCCGCATGCGACCAACGTACTTCCGAGTCGTAGACTGAATCACCTTCTAATTTCTGTCATATAACTCATACCAGAAGTGCTTTTTTAAAAAAAGAGCGTCTCTACAATCAACTGATCACAATGCTCATTGAAGATGAAACGTACTTTCCCCAAAAATATACAAAAATGTTTACTGAAAGACTTGTTTCTTGAGTTAAGAGTGGGTGTTGATGGCTGCAAAAATACGTTTATACCATGTATGTATTAAGTTTAGCTGTGCTTGATAAAACGTCACACGCTAAAGATCTAGTGGAATATCGACTGAAACTAGAGAAAGACACTGCTAAATGCACACAAGCTTTCAGCGCATGATGAACTATAATATACAGTTCTGAACTCAACACTGTAAAGTAACGCAACAGAAATAAAATAAATTCGTAACGTATATGATGCATTTCTTTCAAGAATGCTTGAAATTGAGCAGCGAAATTAGCGTCAATGTACTCAGGGAGATAAAAAATGAATAAGATTTGGCACCAGAGTGTAGACCGTCATATAATGTTAAAATACGGAGTATTTCTAGGCAGTGCGGCCGTCACGACACAAGTATATGTCACGACAACAAAACATGAGAGTCACAGAAGGGCTAGAAAATTTAAACTACTTTTTACTGTGATCTGCGACCGACGGAGTAGCACAAGAAGCCCTGGATTCTGCGTAACTCAGTCTGTTTTCATAGGACAGATCCATAGTGATTCATCATGTTCCCGACTCTGTAGTAAAATCTACCTCGGGAATTATTAACCCAACATAACACTGGTGATATGAGAAGTTGTTGCCGCACTTGAAATGCATGAAACTTATTAACATGGGTAGCGCGGCTGTTGCCAGCCTCCTCACACTACTAACATGACGGGGCAACCCACACGAACACGTGAAAAGATTCACTGATTATTTAGCACAAGAAATTATATCAGTACACTTTGTAAGTGAAGGTTTCAAGCGCACGTTAGCATCAATTTCAGAGTAATATTCTTCAGGAGTGCAATCAAGATCCGCAGTTGTTAGAACTGATAAATCTGAAAATAACTTCATGCTAATGAATGAAAACGCAAAACGCAGTAATCCTCTGTGAATTATAAGTAAAACTTTTAGTAATATTTTCACTCATTGCAAACACAAAAACCGATTGATAGCAGAGGACTCAGAACAATTCTTTTAGAGAAGTAACAAACAGTTGGACATGCGTAGTTCAAATTAAGAAATACTGTGTACTCTCCGTTTCTATACCGATCATCAAGTCTATAGTGAATTTTTCGTTAAAAAAGTTAGTTCCTGACACGCTGGTACTAAAATAATGGAGTAATTCACACATAAAAACAGACGAATCATTTCCACACATTCATGTTCAGTATTTTACTTTTTGGAGAGTGAAACACTAAGAGTTACCACACGGACATGTAGCGAGAGTTTTCAAATTTGCATAGTACTTTCTACAATTCCACGTAATTTTTCAATGGGAACTATAACAAATTTTCAAACCGAACGAGGCAAAGACACAACGTCGCTTTGACTTATCAGTAGAGCGGAGTGTACAGACAGCTCCAACAAAGCCACAACTTCTCAAATGTAAAACGTGTTCTGGTCTGAGGTTTTTGTAGAATATCCCACACTATTAACCTGGAAACATTATTGTCATAGTCTCCTGCATTCATAGCACTTTGTCCAGTAAAGACATTATTATCATTACTATCACAATCCTGGTTTATCCAGTGAAGGCAAGGAGAGGTGAACACGAAAACCACTGCCAAGAGTTCACTTTACCTGGAGTGTGTGATGACAGCGGCTTTAGGCAGCCCGGTGGTGCCGGAGGTGTAGATGTAGACGACCTTGTCCGTGAAGTTGACGGAGGCCTGCTCAGGGGGCACCTCCGCAGGGGCCTCCTTCAGTAGGGCGTCCAGATCCTGGCTCCCTGCACGCCATTACACGCAGGTGTCAGGCGCTGACACGCAGGTGTCAGGCGCTGACACGCAGGTGTCAGGCGCTGACACGCAGGTGTCAGGCGCTGACACGCAGGTGTCAGGCGCTGACACGCAGGTGTCAGGCGCTGACACGCAGGTGTCAGGCGCTGACACGCAGGTGTCAGGCGCTGACACGCAGGTGTCAGGTGCTGACACGCTGGCACCAGCAGCTCTGACGCTGCATTCAGTTTCTAACTGTCTTATCATTATTATGTTCCTGATTTTCTTAGTTTTTTAATCGAATATACTTAGGCGAGTCTACAGTAATCATTAAATCCATAAAAACTATCGATACGATGTAATATAAGTACTATAATAATGTAAACCCGTGAAAATTATGATAGTCGAAAGTAATGTGAATCGTTGAAAAATTATTGAAGACGATACAAATAAGAAGACTATAATTATAACATGAATGAATGACAACTTATCAGAAGTTCCTTGCTCAACACAAGGAAGACAAGGTGGCTCTAGTGAGGCTCACATTTACATTTTTTCGCTCTCCCATTCGTCATAAAAAATATGAAGTAATGCAATAAGGCAATTATCTCTTGAAAAAATGAGAAACATTTTCCCTTTCTAAATTATGGGAAATAAGGTTAGGGCCTCATGTCTGACCCCTAGTTCTTGGGATGCATGGTCGTGAATATCATGGCACCAGCGATGAAAGAAAACCAACTATGCAGAAGAGCGAAGACTTTTTAGGACTTTAAAGTGACTGGAGAAAGATTGTGTTTCATGTAAAAAGTGGCCTCTAGTACTCGTGGAAGTGCTACAAGTATCATTGCTAGATACCAGTACCACTGCCAGCTACCAGTACTACTGCCAGCTACCAGTACAACTGCCAGCTACCAGTACAACTGCCAGCTACCAGTACTACTGCCAGCTACCAGTACAACTGCCAGCTACCAGTACAACTGCCAGCTACCAGTACAACTGCCAGCTACCAGTACAACTGCCAGCTACCAGTACTACTGCCAGCTACCAGTACTACTGCCAGCTACCACCTCTACTTACAGAGTAAGGAAACCACGGTCCACTGTAGAAGACCATGAACGTAATCCATACATGAAGCCACAATTTGCTCGAGAGAATAATCCAGAAGTCGATGGTTCACAATAAGTGAAGGTCACACGACAGCAGCAAATGTTAGCATAAAGGTCATCAAGAAGAATTGAATTAAGTATGAAAAAGTTGAACCCGGAAACATATGTAAAAGAATAAAACTGAGCTAAAAAAGTGCGCCATGGCGCATGAAGAATTGAAATAATGTTGTTATTCATGGAGAGGAGCCTCCAGAGCAGGAGTTGCAGCAGGCAAGCGAAGAGCGCTAAATATAAATTCATTGCTTTCTCTGTGCATACTAAACACTGCAGAAATGAGAACTGTTACAGGAAAACAGGAACTCTGACTCACCCTCTAAAGGCGTCTTGGTGCTGTCCAGACTTGCCCCAAACAGATAGAGAGGCAAAGTGGACACCTCGGAGCGTATCTCTTCAATAGCTGGAACAAACAATTGCGTGCGTTATCAATTACTACCGGAGGAATTACTTCTTCTTCTTCTTCAGTAGTGTAAGACAAAGAAATTCGCAAGGAGTTAATTAAAATACTCGTACCAGCACCGCACTTATCAGGAAAGTGTCACACGCTAAAAAAATATTTCATGTACGACTAAAATTCGCGAATAACTTTAAATATGACTTTACTAAGGTTATTGTTTTCCTGAATTATTAACTGAATTTCATGCGAAATTTTAGCGCACTGCAAAGTCGAGAAAATACATTTATAATGGACCGTCATTGACTGTGATGAAGAGCCAAGACGCATTTGGCTGCTGCTGACGACTAAGTCACCCAGACAACTTGCATTACTGGGTCAGAGCCAAGTTGTACAGGATGTCCATCAAGTCTCTTATAAAAGTCTCTCTCTTAAAGTCTCAACAACACCTCTTTCACAAACAGGATCCCAGAAACACACAAATGCAAATCGAGATTTAAAACTTTAATAAACACTGAATACAATAGAACAAATCTGAATAAATTATATTGTAATTGCATTTGTAATAAATTTTTGAAATACTAAAGAGACTTTATGGACACCCTGTATAACAGAGTTGTTATCGTGGTCATGTTTGTATGCTGCATGATCTGGAAACCCTCGAAAGATATGCGAATTCGTTATGATGAACGGGTTAAGCCTAACATATCGTGGCAGTTTTGTAATCTGCTTTGGTATGCATTGATTGAAGGGTGATGGCCCAACCAAAGATGTGTTACTAGAACTCTCTCGTCTCGCTAGTCGAGTCTTTGGCAGACAGATGAATCAGGAGTTAGCGCGTTGCAACAGATGAGAACATCTCGAGTAATACAACTGTGAGTGTGTTTTCTTTACAGTATGTACTTGGAAATTTTTCTTAACCCTAAGCGACGAAAAGGACCACATGGTCCTCTTTCACGGTCTTTGGGGGAATTGTTCTAATAATTAAACAGTGAGCAATATGAGGTTGCTACTAGGTTTAAACGCGGCGGCATGTTACAGCGTCGTTCTTTTGGCTGCCTGGCTCTCAGCGTGCTTCATTGCATCAGTGTACAGACGGTCTTTGTGAGCTTAGACGGACAAATTAGAAAAAAAATTGGTCGCTAAAAGGTTAAATGAGAAATTAAGTCAAATATCGTGTGGCGCATCTGTGTGGGATGTTTTTCACCAGTCTGGGATTGACTGAGTTGTTGAGCAGGTACAAGCAAGGCTGTTTGTTTCAGGTACATTAGAAAGAAGAAACTATCCCACACATGAAGTGCTTTTGAGAGTAACATCGTTCACACCACTTGACGTTATAATTATAACGTAGCTTCTGTAGTATGAGGGGAGCAATTATGCGTGTCAATGTTAAATGGGAGACGCAGGGCGCCTTGTCAAGTATAAATAGATTGAACAATTTGTGTGACGATAATGGCCGTGTTTGCTGATGGTCGAGCGTCGCAGTCAATAGCCCTACTATCTTCAGCTTCAGTTGAAGATAGGATTTAGGTCTAGAAAATGTTAAGAAGTGGTATAGAAGCAGTTTTTGTACAGTCACAATTGCTTTATAACAATTAGAGCCTAATCAACAATCAAAAAGAACATAAAAACTATACGCTACTTTATTGTCGCTTTTTCTTGCAATAACCGTTTTCGTGCAGTAAATTCTAAGCAAGAAGAGACGACATTAACCAAATCGCAATAGGTATTAGACATAAGTGCTACTTCTATTTACTTCAGCTTCAATTACAGGAATGAGGACAAGACGAAACAGAAATAGAGTGCGTAGCAGTAACAAGACATGCTGCTGCACAGAAACTGTGGCTGAATACAAGCAAGGACAGACCAGCAGCAGCAGGAGGAAATATTTACCGTGTTGCAGTTCCAGGCTGGAGATGATGAGCTTGCAGTCCGCAGTGTTGATGCAGTGTGACAAACTCTTGAGCCGTAGGTTGCTATTCAGCAGTGCTGGCACAGCCCCTAACTGTCAGCACAAACACAAATTCTCGTATTACACTAATCCTAACAGTCAGCACAAACAAAAATTATCGTATTACACTAACTCAAATTGTCAGCACAAACACAAATTATCGTATTACACTAACCACAACAGTATGTAGACCCACAGAATGATTACTAGCATTCACAACAATGTGAAGGTCACTTAATCTACATATTTGACTTGTGATTGAACTCGTTCCGGCAAGCCAGAGACTTATCATTCATTCCTCCTCGCGTTACTTTGAAAGTTGTCCTCAGTGGAAGCTGCAGTGCCTTGTAAAGCACAAGATCAGCCGTGATTCAGGCACTCGATGGCATAAGCAGAGAATTTATCACTATGGAAACCCCACAAAACCCTGGTAACTGAGCAGGGTCCCCATACCAACCTCTTAGTCTCTGCCTCAGGTTTGTTTTTCAACGGCATTTTTGATGTTCACTTGCGCTGCTACCTCCAGTCGTAGCTCCACAGAGCTCAAAAATCAAAAACGAACACAAAAATTGTCCGATATAAAATTAACTTCTTATTACGTGCATGAACAGTTCGTATCTAATACGTACTGCCAATTAAGCATACATTGAAGTAATATAAAGCACCGTGAAATAATGAACCGAAGTTAGACCAGACGACATGTATGCAGGGTGCATTAGACTGCTCTACAGGAAATAATTTTAACTCTGAGCAGGCACCACGGGGTCTAATAGACCCCATCGCAAGTTCAATACATACGAGGAAGAGACCTCGTGGTACCTGCTGAGGATTAAGATAATAGCCCAAACATTGGTAGCACAGACCCTAAGTAATAGATCATACAATGGAAATACAGACCCTGGCCAGCCCAAGCCATATGGCGATGTATTGGACTCTGTTCTCCATGAGCAGCGCCACGGCGTCCCCTTTGACCACCTTGCCTCTGAACACCTGAGCCACACGCAGACTGTACTCCTGCACCTGCAACGAAACGTGGTCAGGTGCCTCACAGTACTGTGCAGGTGTCAACAGTCTTGTTCTAGATGACTGTACAGTGCAGGTGTCATCAGTCTTGTTCTAGGTGACTGTACAGTGCAGGTGTCATCAGTCTTGTTCTAGGTGACTGTACAGTGCAGGTGTCATCAGTCTTATTCTAGGTGACTGTACAGTGCAGGTGTCATCAGTCTTGTTCTAGGTGACTGTACAGTGCAGGTGTCATCAGTCTTGTTCTAAGTGACTGTACAGTGCAGGTGTCATCAGTCTTGTTCTAGGTGACTGTACAGTGCAGGTGTCATCAGTCTTGTTCTAGGTGACTGTACAGTGCAGGTGTCATCAGTCTTGTTCTAGGTTACAGTGCACCACAAGGTCGCAGGTGTCACAAGCACACATCAACAACAATTCCCTTGTACAAGCACTTCGTAATTTCTTAAGGCAATCAGTTTAAAAGAAGGTATACAGACGCCAGAAAGCTGAACTGTCGGCACAGCAGTGGCTGACAGCTCCTAGAAACAATAGACAAGCAGGAAGTAATACAATGTCAATGAACTTTAAAGTGTGACGGAGTTCCTCTGTGGATTGAATAAACACGGGCAACGTGGGGCTTATTATGTGGTAAATGAAGTTAGAATCGGTATTGGAGTAAAACAATGATAGAAAATGTAGATAACAGAACCGACAAAACAATGATTAAATAGCCCGCATAGTTACAACTTTATAGCAACAATAATGAACAAGCAAAACGTATTTTAGTTTTTCAGCGCATGCTGTTCATACAAGGGACAAGAGGGAAAACATTGAAAATTATCTATTGATTGGGAGAGTTTATCACGACATAAGTGATAAGAAAACTTTCGTACGTGTTAGGTGGCTCGTAGCTAAGTGCACACAGCGACTACCTCATTGTACGCACTCATTCATTTTAAAACGTAAGCTTTAGTGCAATCAATGACAGTAATTTCCCTCAAATCATTGTATTTAATTCAAATATTAATACAACTCACAATAAAAATCCAATAAAATGGAGGGACATTTGATATTCTTGTTTCCCAAGACATGAAAATATTCCTGACCCGCCACCATCTTCTCAAGTGTAGAAGGAGCAGATTGATTTTATCATTCTTTCAGAGAGAGTGGATAAACACATTAACTTCTATGACCTCTATCATTCCAGAGAACCAGTAGTAGTAACTTTCCCCAGGCATAGTATGTTGTTTTGAGGTCCGTATGTTCCAACAGCACGTACACACACTTGACACGCAATGCATGCGATGTCTCTGCGTACGAAGGCCGCAATGTTAACGCAATAACGCTCGATTGCTTCACAGTTAGCACAATGAGAGAGACACAGAGGATTCAGAAACTGTTTTGCAACACGACACTAACAAGGACTCTCTGAAAGGCCCGGTTACGATGTACGTTTCCCTAAGACTGCATACACTTCATCATCACGTCAACGTGCCGTGGAGCTGCGTCGGCTGGATTGCAGCGTTTTTGTGTTGTTATGATAGAATAAGGCAATAGAAAAAACTTTGGTGGATTGCAGCGTTTTTGTGTTGTTATGATAGAATAAGGCAATAGAAAAAACTTTGGTGGATTGCAGCGTTTTTGTGTTGTTATGATAGAATAAGGCAATAGAAAAAACTTTGGTGGATTGCAGCGTTTTTGTGTTGTTATGATAGAATAAGGCAATAGAAAAAAACCCTTTGGCACATTCTCGGGGTGATACCCAAGTCCCACGCCGTACTCTAATTTGTATTGGTAGCTTTGTAAAGTCAGTTAATAACAAAAAAAATATTTATGACGATATAAACAACTACTGACGCTATCGGTTGTTAGGACGAAGGAATAACAGCATCGAGCAAAAAGTCCTATTCGTTTTGATCTAGATTTAATTCAAACGAATTAGGAATTAAAATTCTGACAATTATCGACAATATCAACTGTTCAAACAATGTCTCTAGAATTAAAACGAAATAGAATTCCAACACACCTCTGTCAAATGTTGCACAAGAAAAAAACTGAATTCATTGTAAAACATTTATTCTGGATATTTTTGTCAGTTTCATGATTTGAGAAGGTGGGATTGCCGAACAGAATGTCGAGTGACCTCAATGACTCAATTGTCTCACACATGAACATCTCAAATGTGTTTCTATAGATGGAAATGTCCTCGCAATCACAATTACACTAAAAACAAACAGTGTCACCCCTATAACTTTAGGCAGCCGTGTGTAATCGTGTAAGTAGGAGTAGCGGTATTTCAAAGCGTTGTATCAAAAATCTGTACTCGCATACGAAGGTATGAACACACAAGATATAAGATATATCAGAAATAAATAGACAATTACAGAATATTATAATTAAAAGTTGGAACAACTCGTCAACTCCAGGCCTAAGAGAGCGGCAGTGTTCGAGAACACCAAAGAAAACAAATTCAACATTGTTTTTTATTTGCTCTAAATGGGATATACATGCATATTGTCTAGCTTTGAATTGTCTTTTCCATATGGTGTCAAGGACAAAATCGTGGTGTGTGTCCATTTATTTTGAAAACCATACCTAGTACGCTGAACACAGAACGCATGAAATAAACAGGGACACTTACTCTCGCAAAGTCCCATTCCTCATCCTCGAAATAGAACGCGATCTTGTGCGGGTGTTTGGCACACGTCCGGTCGAAGACAGTGGGTACGTTCAGGTTCTGATTCTTAGCTTTACGCATGCGTAGCAGCAACCTCACGTAGCGGGACAGCCCTCTGTAAAGGAAATAAACACGTCAACTTTGCAAGACACACGCCACGTAGCGGGACAACCCTCTGTAAAGGAAATAAACACGTCAACTTTGCAAGACACACGCCACGTAGCGGGACAACCCTCTGTAAAGGAAACGAACAACTTTGCAAGACACGCCACGTAGCGGGACAACCCTCTGTAAAGGAAACGAACACAACTTTGCAAGACACGCCACGTAGCGGGACAGCCCTCTGTAAAGGAAATAAACACGTCAACTTTGCAAGACACGCCACGTAGCGGAACAACCCTCTGTAAAGGAAACGAACACAACTTTGCAAGACACACGCCACGTAGCGGGACAACCCTCTGTAAAGGAAACGAATACAACTGCCAAAACATAATTGAGTCAATAGCTCAGAAGACTGGGTGCGAAGGAAGGGACGATAACAAATGAGTTTTCATTGTAGCATGGAGAACTCAGAGATAGTCTTGTTACTCATGGCATTTTGAAGGCAGAAATTTACACGCATTTTTTAACAGTAATGAGAGCCCAGTGATTACTCTTGTTATCCTTGACTGGGGTTGTGAGTTTGTGTGCTATGCCAAAGAAAAAGCAATCAAGCATGAAAATAACATGAAATGGAGTTACCATAATAATTCACTTCATAGCAGTAATGAAACAATTCATAAACTTTATACGCATTATAATGATACCGAGTTTTAATAGCATTAATTCATTGATTTCAGTTTTTTCGTAAATACTTTGGGAGAAGCTAACACATATGATAAAACGTGAAGAAACTACGCAGTAAATGTAAAGTGCAAACGAGGATTAAAACAAGAACAAATTGGATGAGGTGATTCATCCTTATCCTTTAAAATTTGTTGAATAATAACTTTTTTTACAAAATAAATAATTCATAATACATGATCTACAGAACACGTCCAAAGAAAAAATATTCATAGGAAATAGAATGTACTACCATTGCCGTAGAACCAGCAACGTCTGACTATAGAAATGAATTCTACAACAATCTAGTATATTTTTAACGTATCACAGTACACAGGGTGTCCACGAAAAATGCCCACAATAAAGGGCTTTCAAATTTATCATTTTGTTTGACTGATTTTCAAATCGTGACATAAGTTTCGTTGGTAATGGCGTGTACATTTTTCGTGGACACCTGCGCAGAAAGTCGATCGCAGTCCACAGGACTCCGCACGCGTCCAGCCTGCCGCAGATGAAGCGTGTGGAAGCAACGCGTGCGCTTGACAATCATGTCAAAGAAATGCAAGTGTGGCTGGATGCCATGAACACTATCAATGAACGCGGAACCAGAAACATCAACAGAAAAAAACAGTCCCTCACACCAACAAAAACGAATGATGATGGGGCCAATATCTAAGGAGCTGTTGAGGAAGTCATCCTTCACTTTCTCGTTGCCCAAGGTGAGCCTACTACAGATCGAGTATGCCATTTGGCGGGCAGTGCAAGGTCTCTCCGTTTCCTGGACGTACATTTAATAACAGGCAAACATAATACAGCACACCATTAGCACTGATCTAAATATCAAAGCAGATTTCAAATTGATATGAAGATAAAGGGTACTGCTTGCACAAAGCTACATTAGGGCACGGTGCGTGAACACTTGGATATAAAAGATACAAAAAAGTGTTTGGCTCTTTCATGCTAGTTTCTTGATAATTGTTGAAACAAATTTATTCGTTTAGTAATCTGAAGTTTGGATAGTATAACAGGGTTTAAAGAATTAAGTATAGGCAGCAAAAGCAGACGTAAGTCAAGTTTTGGCTCATGCCTCTTGGAGATTGGCTCTTCGAAATAAGTGATGCTGTGTAACGTGCACTAAACAAACACCTGCAATGTAAAGTCACTGTGTAACGTGCACTAAACAAACACCTGCACTGTATAGTCACTGTGTAACGTGCACTAAACAAACACCTGCACTGTATAGTCACTGTGTAACGTGCACTAAACAAACACCTGCACTGTATAGTCGCTCTGCAACGTCTACTATGCAAACACCTACACTGTATAGCACTCTGCGACGTATACAATCCAAATAACCACATAAGAGCGGTTGCGTACATAGTAGTAGTTTATCTTCTGAAAAGTTTGTTACGCTTAATGAAAACCTAACCACGTTTTGGCCAGGCAGCGTTCATGATTCAAACATAATTTATGCCAAATTGATAAAGAATCATACTTCATTCGCAAATATTCGAAGAACAGTACACATATTCTTTCTTTATACTGACGTTTTTAATTTTTCGGTCTAATACTATTGCATAAATGAAAAAGAAACTTCTTGCAAATACACGAGTGCTGAGTTACACGAGAAAGATGACGACTATTTGGAGATGGAAGGTGAGTTTGGCAACAGCACACTGCCATACAGACTACAGAACGTACAATATTGATACAGTCAAAGACAAACACAAAACCAACGCATACAGGGAAAGTGGGTGTCTGAAAACCGTGCATATTCTGGGCCTTCAAGAAGTACGATTATTCCTAACAATTGGAGTCTAAAATCCTACCACAAGTTGATATTAAATGGAAAAAATAAAATTTATACTATCATGTACGGTTTAACCCTCGAATGAAGAAAAAATTCAAAGAGTAGGTCTTGAACCGTGCATCGTAGGTACCTCACTAACTTAACCATGCTTCGTGGGTACATTACTAACGCAATCTAACCACAATTATGGCGTGTTACCACGCCTCACTAACTATACAGAGTTATTGCTGATACTTTATGGATCAACCAAAGAGTTAGTCAAAAGCAAGAGAAAAAAAACACAAGAAACATCAGAATCAAAATCGTAAAATTTTGGTCAAGCACCTCAGCACAAGAACTTGCCACACCTCCAAAAAGTTGTGACCGCAGACACAGGCGGTTAAGTTCGTAAATATCATCACGGGGCTTCAAGTTCTTGAGGGCAGTCATCGCGGCGTCCAACTCTTAGTGTTTGTGGAATACAAACCATACGATGTCGAACGAACAAGGAACATTTGATAGGCATTCTCATTGCAGATGTTCATTCTAAATATACAGTATTTGTTATGATGTCCATATTTGCAACAACCTCATATTTGCAACAATTGCATACGAGTATTTGCAATCTAATACTAAGAATGACCGTCGTGTGTTTATATATTTACTACTGCAATGCCCGTCTTACCTAAATAATTACCTAATGTGTGAGCGAATGCATTCTGTTGAAGAATTTCATTCCTTCTTTCTTGAGTTAAATTCTCTCGTGCAACTCACTGCTGTTCGGCATTAAATTCTCTCGTGCAACATGATGCTGTTCGGCATTAAATTCTCTCGTGCAACTCACTGCTGTTCGGCATTAAATTCTCTCGTGCAACTCGATGCTGTTCGGCATCGATCTGAAGAATTTCATCCCTTCTTTCTTGAGTTAAATTCTCTCGTGCCACTCGATGTTGTTCAGCGTCATGCCGAAGAATTTCCTCTCTTTCACGCGTTAAGCTTCCTCTAGCTACTCGGTGTTGCTCAGCATTATTCCGTAGAATTGCCAAACGCCGTTCAAGGGTCAAGTTAGCTCTAGCTTCTCGTTGGCGAGCAGCATTGCTTCGTCTGGCCATTTCGCGTTGTTCGTCCGATAGTCTTCGGCGTCTTTCTTGAGGTCGAAATCTTGCTGCTTCTCTCTTACGGTTGGACACGTTTCTATCCATGTTGGCCTTTTTTGCCGGAATTTTATTCTGAAATATCCTCTATTATTTCTTTGAAGCTTTTCAAGAAAATCACAATTCCGAAAACAATAACTCAATTTCCAAAATTTTTGGCCTTATAGTAAGTGGTAGCCAGGTTACTGGTCAAATTAATTTAACCCTTTCGGTCCCGACGGCATCTCTGGTAGCCGCAGTCCTTACCTTACGTAAACAGGAATTATAGTGCATTAAAAGCCTGACGGCTACTGGAGATGCCACCATGATACTGCATTATTTAAATTCTGTATGAGAGAAAACCGCCCATTTCCTATTTGTTAGTATCCCAAATAATTGATTAAAACCGGTGTTTTCAGAAAACACCGAATATTTGAATTATGGGATCGAAAGGGTTAAAACATGTCTTTTTTCGCATTATCAATTAAAAATATCAAAGCATCATGATGAATTTCAACAGAAAAAGGTCCAAAGAAAATTTCTATTGGTAAAAATATACCGATTGTGTATTCTGGATACCATAATGCAAGTGAAAGGGAATTAAATTGCCACAGAAAAATAATGCAATAGAATGATTTCTTATATTTCTTAAGCTTTATCCTTGTTACTATCAAAGCTATGGATTACAAGAGTGTGACACAGACAGACAGACGGACGCACGCGGCTCTTATTATGATATAGATTTATTTATGTTTCGCTTCACTTTCAAAAAAATTAGAGAGATCCAGAGCCTAGCTTATATACTCGAGTCCGTATCGTGGATACCGAGTTGGGCGGGGTATTGCCCTATGATTCGAGTACATTGTACCCGAATATGACACGAATTACAGAGTCAATTGCAGCAGTAGAAAACCAAGTGTCTCAGTTTTCACTAGGAATGTTGTCATTAAAGAAATACTCAATTAAAACGTTTGTACTTTGTAAATCTATATCTATACTATAATATGAGCCGCGTCCGTCCGTCCGTCTGTTCCTGTGTCACACTCTTCCAATCGATAGCTTTGATAGCAACAAGGATAAAGCTTAAGAAATACAAAAAATCGTTCTATTGCATTATTTTTCTGTGTCAATTCAATTCCCTTTCACTTGCATTATGGTATGGTATATGGTATGCATTCACTTGCGAAATTGTGATTTTCTTGAAAATAGTTTTAAACAGGTACCTTACTTATGGGTCACCCTGCATAATAGATGCTCTTACGGATTTATATAAGAGGAAATTTCGTAGGGTATACATGTATTGTAAGCATTGTATTGTGTATACCAAAGGCACGTCCATCGATGGAGAAACTCTTTCGCAAAGCCTGCGTCCACTGTCAAATTAAAATGAAAAATAGAGTAAAAACCGTGATTTTTCACGCGTGGATCTAAAATATATAAAACTAAATATATTGCATTGCGTTCTTATATGTAATTTCATTTAATATCTTTCCAACAGTATTTGCCATCATTTGCAACAACTCAACACAGCGACAAGACTGGCAGCAATTGCGTGTGGAACGCTATGGATACAACACACAGCTAACCTTACACTTGTACACATACTTACTCCAATATGTTTTTATTGGCAGCATTATAATCTTTCATGATCAATGTTCTCATTATTCCTTATATCATTTTTTTGTTCATCACAATAGATAGCATGACCCTTAGACGTACACATGAAGGACAGCACAACAGTACGTACACATTAGAGTACATCTTAGATTAATAATTCTTTGAGCTATATATGTAAATACCTTCTTATGACGGCACATACGCTTTCTGCTGCTCGCCTACATCAATATTCTACAGAACGTATGATAATGACGGTACACGTTTACTCCGAACAACAAGCGAACTGTTATATTCTTTGAAGAAACTTTGAAGGTTTGAACAAGATCATTTTCTTCGAAAACTGCATCCCCCGACTAACGCGTAAGCTATTTTCAGGCAAGATTTGAGAGTGATAACAACTACTTTAACAGAAGAACACGACGATGTTAAAAAAATGCAAGTAAAAGATCCATAACTCTTTAAATAACGATACACTTGTTGAAAAGTGTGTGCCACATTGTTCGGGTTAAAGCGAACATATCTGATAAAGTAACTTCTATCTTATACTTTGCCATGCGCTTTACAGGCACGATCTGAGTGCGTGAAGGCGAATTATAAAGGTTCAAGAAGTGTATTTCCACACATCGGCTGTAAATGTTTTGACGGTAGACGTCGGAAAAATACGATTGCCACGATACTATGATGCAAAAACTTCAATAACACGGCAGCACGGACTTAAGACCTGCTCAGTGTTGTTCCGGGGCGTAAACCAATGTAACTAAACTAAAAAATTATACCAGTGGCGTATGTATGATACAGTCAAATAGCGGTATTTGAAGGCCAATTTTCCCCAGTCAAAACGATTGGAAGGCCAGTTTTGCCCAGTCAAAACGATTGGAAGGCCAGTTTTGCCCAGTCAAAACGATTGGAAGGGCAGTTTTGCCCAGTCAAAACGATTTGAAAGCAAATTTTATCCAGTCAAAACGAAGAATAGATCTGCATGATATTGCGTGGACTGAATAAACGATCGAAGATGAAGGTGAGAGCATGCAGCTAGCGTGTTTTGGACGCACGCTCGTTCTTATGCAGCACGTGCAGGTGAAAACAGGGTTCATTGAGCCCGAATCAAGTTAACGTACTTAATGTTTTCCAGAATGCGAAGGCCATGACCAACTTTTAAAATTTAAATTACTGAAATCAAGTAACTTGAAGTCATGACACACCCGAAAGTCCCTATCGACGCGATAATATTGTCAGTACAATTCTTTCTTCATGATAAAATCACATTAAAATTACGAGAGGTCGGAATATCAGCATTCGGTGGAGACAAAAATAGAATTTCCCACTCATGACACTTCTGGATTTTGAGACAGTACACGAGACACCTAAGAATTTATCATGACAAAAATTTGAAATCAATTACGACGACACATAAGAGCTACATAATCACAAGACAATCGAACTTCCTAATCACGAAAGATATATAAATTTCTTAATAATGAGACCATTCAATTACATAACAGAGACAGATATCGAAAACGTAATAATAGACATCAAAGTACACGCTTTATGGAAAATGATATATATTAATTTGGCAATGACTGGTCAGTCAGATACAAATCTTCTGTAGAATCTTAAAAGTACCGAAATTCCAAGCCAATTCGTAGTCTAATTCATCAGTAAGCAATCAGGATACGCCCATACCTCAAATATGAAGAAAGTGCAACAAATAAAAGATACACGCACTCAGAAGAGTAGTGCTTCTAATCAAGCACTATGTCCTTGAAACACAACTTTAAAAATACATTATAAATATACAATAAATGCTATGTTACGTATAATAATGATCAATGACACAAACGAAGTGAACTTCGCATATAAAATAAAAAGTGGAGCATGCACACACAGGCACGTGTTAGTTTCATCCATTACCTCAAATCTCTGGGACCAGTTTGAATCCGCTTCATATTGCTCCATCCTGTGGCTAAAGCTTGACGGATGCCCTTCTTTCTAGGACCTTTGTTGTTTGAGAGGGAGAACATGGACAAGATTGCACTTCGGTCTGCAGACGCAACACTTGTTTTAGGAGAGCTAGCAACTGCCGTGGAGTCAACTTCAGCTTCAGAAGATAGGGAATAGCGTTTATCACTTCCAGAAGGAAAGACTTCTGCATCAGTTGTGGATGAGCGTGACGAATGGGCATCTTCAATGCTCTCGGGATTGCTTTTTGTCTTTGAAGTCGCAACCCCCGAAGAAGAATCCAAAGAGTCAATCGATTGTGATTTGTCTCCGGTTAGAGCAGGTTCAGAGTTGTCAGGGGAATAGGAACGGGAGCTTGTAGAATGCGCGTAGTCAGAAGTGGAAGGAGTAGTTGGCGGAGTTGAGGAGAACTTACTCTCCTCTTGCTGGGATGGAAGACTCGAATGGAGAAGGATTTCAGGGAAGTGGTCTTTCATGAGACCATCTTTAACTTTATTGTCGCACCGAACTCCTTGCTCCATTTCAAATGCAAGATTTACGGCAGTGAAGCTGGATCTCTCCTCAGAGGCGTCTGAGCCCACCAGCCCCGTGTGGACACCCATGGCTGGAAGACGGGGTTGCGATTCGCTACAAATTCTCCACGAATAAAGAAAATGATACAGCCACACACGTGTTCTGAAATCGAGCTGGTCGGTGAAGCCACTCGGCCCAGCGCTGTATCGGTAGACTAAAGTTCTATAAAATTTGGCACCCCGCACGGTACACAGTAGCAACTGTGAGCACGATGAACCAAAAGTCAAATCTCGACCTTTCAGATCACGGCACTGACGCTCAACTTTTCGAGGATAAAGTTTTTTACGTACGATGCTTCTACAAAGAGCAGAACAAATCGATTTCATATTGAGTCACTTAATTTCAGCAGTCATTAACTTCGTCAAGTATAATTTATCACCTAAGTCTGAGTCTTATAGACCAGTATCTAAGTCACAGAGGTGCGTATCCGTCACACAAGTCGGCCGTACAACGGTCACGGTCAGTAAATAAGCGTGCGATGGCAGTCACTTTACCAACTCTCCTTTCATCACACAAGGTATGGGCTGTGGAAAAGTGGCATGCACGTAATGCGTGGGTCATTAGAACATATCAATAAAAGTGAGTTACGAGGCATGCATTAATATAAAACACAAAGCAATTGAAAACTCGACGATCAACCTTTATAGGGCGGTTAGGCACACTTATAGATAAACCAGACGCACTTTCTTCAAACTTGATATTCAACTGAAACAGAATAAATTTTAAACATAATTTATCTAAAATATAGTTACCAACGAAAATATTCCAAATAGGATTTCACTACCGCGTCTGTGTTGAGTGTCAGAGAGCATCTCACGGAGACGAAAAATAAAGATGCAATTGACAGAAGTGAACCATTAACCCTTTAGCGACGAAAAGGACCATACGGTCCTCTTTTACGGTCTCTGGGAGAATTGTTCTAATAATTAAACAGTGAGCAATATGAGGTTGCTACTAGGTTTGAACGCGGCGGCATGTTGCAGCGTCGTTCTTTTGGCTGCCTGGCTCTCAGCGTGCTTCATTGCATCAGTGTACAGACAGTCTTTGTGAGCTTAGACGTACAAACTAGAAAAAAATTGGTCGCTAAAGGGTAAATGATACTTGCATACGAGGTAAGTTATACGGAACGCCCGTCCCCCACACGATAAACGACCAAAATAAAGACAAAGCCTGCAAACCTCGACTCTCAACAGCCTCCAGGCAAAAGTGTAGCTGATCGTACAGTGAGTAGCTAAGGGTGCCACTGACGAGCTCTAACGTACTGAGATACACTGACGAGCAGAGGCACCATCAACATACGGCGCTCAAAAAAAGCTTAACCCATTCATGCCTAACGTGTTCATATGATCACGCATAAATAATTATATTCCAAACTGCTGTCACAAGTAATCAAACTGCCAACCGTTTCACACCAAGTCTAAACATGTTCAGTATTGTTGTCACAAATTGTATCGCGTAATCATACAAATGAGTGTTTCTGCATGTTATTTACACCCAAGTAACGCTATTCTGAACGTCTTATTATATTCTGAAACATTAAGTTATTTCCGTCACAAACTTTAACATAGTTTATAGGATTGTCATGTCCTACGAAACAATTCCAACTGCCCAAAATACGTAAAGCGATTTTTTATCGCATCCCCCTGGAGGTGGGGCAATCAATGACCACACCATCAGTATCATACAGCAGGAGGAGGGTTGATGAGACGACACTTCACTAAACAGCGTAAAACAGCAGCGAAAATATGGGAGAATGACAGGTTTACTATAAGTCAGACACAATATTCAGAGTTGATTGCTAAGCTATACTATGAGGAGAGATGGAAAATTTTACATTGCTGTACAAACACGTTGCCTCCGATTGCCTGATTGGTGTAAAACTTCACTTTGTACGCATAGTCACAAGAAGGATCTGAAAAAATTACAGAACCTAACCTAAGTGGTACACATACGTACCACTTCGGAGTCAACGTGTTAAAGGAATTATTTATTCGATAGACTTGTACATGTAGTGCATAGAATCCTCAGTTATATGTGGATATTGTAAGTTATGTAAATACTAGTTGATAAACTAACGAATCAAAGGTTCAGTTTTTTAACTTCGCTCACTATTCTGTCCTGTATATAATGTAATGCTCAGTCTAGACTAAGTAGGTGCGGCACGGATCCGTATTGAAGATACGGGACAATGGAATGTACATTTTAGGAACGAACAGAGAATTTATGAGTAAACATGTATAAAAAATGATTTCAAATAACAATGTGAGAAGGGAAAATCATTCACAAGAGAACTAAGAGGCACAGTCTCAAACACCCAGATGTTAGACCGCTGTGAACACTAGTTTTCTTCAATAAAATAAATTAGCTCACGGACCAATACAAATTCTTCTCTAATAGAAATCATGCACACATATATGACTAGTCAGCTACGTTGAGTAATGATATCCAAACAGTTTATCAATACTTCAAATTGAAATGATTAGCGCGCGGTGCTTCTCAGTTCCATTCCAACACACGAAAGAAGGAAAGATATCCAGAAACCAACGACAGGAAAACCATAGACCAGAGTGCAGTTAAATATTAATAGACTGAAGTGAACAAGAACTTCATGCAAATCTGACAGCTTTATTGTACAAGTAATTGTGAAGAATCCAAACCTTTGCATTCATTGAACACAACGAGTCAAACAGATATAAGTATATCATTATTTCGGGACTCTAACTCTGATAGTAATTTAAGAACAAAAGGACTACATTCGAGCCCAAAGAAAATGTAGCCAGTAAGTAGAATCGAATAAAAATGAATACAAGAATAGAATAAAAAGGAATAAAAGAATAAAATATTGTAATAGAAACGAGCAATTTGGTCCACTCTTGGGTTGCTACTACAGTAAAGTGCCAAAGTTAAGGCACCAATCACGCACAGGCATTTCAGTCACGCAACGCACGCAATCCTACACAGATCATCGGAGTTAAATATGTCGAATCAGTATTTCATAATACAGAGGGGTTATTTATCCAATATTTGTCAGTACGATTTTTGAATGGATTTACAGTCTGAGAAAAAATTTCCCAATGAATACATGCGATCAGATGTACAAATATTTCTCCAGGAAAATGCAAAAGCGCTTCCTATAGGAGCCAGCTCAGTGACCCGTCCTTGACGGCACGACAACGGACTTGACCTTCGCTGTAGCGCTCACAGCGACACACAGCGACATTTTCACCTACTCTGGAATTCCTCCAGCAGCATCCTGTTCTAGTCTCTCTGTATCCACTCCATTGAAATTCTGCCCCAGTTTTAATCTGCTGTAGTATTTCCCATCCAATTAGTGCCCACACTGCACATACTACGCTCTACCACCTGACAATCAGGGCTACTGTAGTATTCTGTATTGAATTCAACATATTCTATGGTAAGAGCAGGGCTGAGGAGACATCTAATAATAACAATTTTATAATATCGTATCGTCCCCAAAGCTCCCTCCTGACAGAATATGTTCTTCAACGGCGAGGAAGTTTCCTTCATAAATCTTTGAAGTTTTCAAGTGTTCGGGAATGGATTCTTTTACTTTTAGTTTTTTTACCCATAGCAGTTGAAATAAAAAAGCTACTTGATTGTTGTCAAGACATATACTTGGTTCTTTTAATTCATAAATGCTCACTAACTTCAATGATGAGGAAAAAAGGGAAAATGAACAACAGCACAAATTTCAAGAGTTGTTTTAATAACATCAAATCAAATTTTAACGTGTTCCTTCGCTAGCATCACTTAATGATTCAATAATAAGAATTCAATACGGCGATGTCTCGAGCTGTATCTCCGCACAGAGGCGGTTTTTTTAGGCTCAGTGATGCCTACTGGGGTTTGACCCCCTCACCCTCGTAAAATGATTCAGCCGCTCATACGACGCTCTTCTAATATGCATCAAAACACAGCGGCATACTCACAACTGGAATTATTCAGGCCCAAAGTATTTAAAATCAAGAAACCAAGTTGTATGATCTGGAAATACTCTGATGTATTTAAGATAGCCGAATTAACTTTAGTGTATCTTAAAATACATTAGTCGTGAATAAACCTTAAATATACGGATGCTTCTAAGCTTTCAACCTCCCTCATACTAGATTAGTGTATTTTTACTAGAAACAACAATTCATTGCAACCGAAAAGAAAACACAAATGCCAACAGCATTACAAACTTTAACAGAATAATTTATCAACAAGTTATGAAGCCAAATGAGTAAGAAACAACCAATAGCAAGTTGACCCTAGACGAACATAATGACAAAATAAGCGGCACAAGCGGCGCAAGAAAAACCAGAAAGAGCACCGGGAAAGTAACGGACGAAGACCGGTCTCGCAGCTGAGGACGCCAGTACAAGGCATGGAACACCTCCAGCACTCCAGCAACCAAACTCCTCACCACGTCCAGATCGTAATTGAGCAACCAAACTCCTCACCACGTCCAGATCGTAATTGAGCAAGCAACCTCCTCACCACGCAACCAACGTTAAGCAAGAAACCTCCTCACCATGCAACCAACGTTAAGCAACCAACCTCCTCACCACGTCCAGATCGTAGTTAGGATACGGCCTACGTCGCAATCCAAGTCGTACAGTTATATGTAGGAGAAGTATATCTGTTCGCACTAACCAACACACCTCATGGATAGACCTCTACCACTCAAAACACGTGCACAATGCACTCATTTCTATTCCCCTTCTAATATTCATTTCCGTTTCACCCCTATACTTAGGCACATCCTATGCTAAACTCTCCCTCATATCCTTCCGACTGGTACCGACCATGACCAACACCACATGAACTTTCCTCAGGAGATGGGCGCTTAGTTGTGATGAATATGCCACTATCTCTAAAAGCTTCTTCTTTTTCTACGCTAAGGTCTCAAATTGCATCTGGAACGTTGAATATACTGTAAAGGTCCTACATCACAAACAGATTACATGTTTCAGGTCCAAAAGTGTGTTAAAAGCAAAAACAACGAGTTGCAGTAAATAACACTGATTTCAACTAATTTAACTGCACCCACTTTTTCAAGGCTCTTCTTTAGAGAAAAACAAGGGAAAAAATCACAGAACATACATCGAAAACCCATCGCACATTAAGAAATAAACCGTTTCTATGCCAAAGTTTTACACGCACTAATGCTTGTAAAATCATTGAGACCAGCTGCAACCAGGTAATGTTTAGTGATGAATTATCCAGTCTTCAATATCGCACCAGAAATTAAGTCCAAATATTACTGCAGGAATGATGAAGCATTTGGAAGGTCGAGTGGTCTATCATCCTAGGAGTTGAGAAATGCTATAATAAATAAGAGCTACAAACTAAAATTCTTCCAGAATTTCAAATGAAGAAACAGAGAATTGTGTTTACAAAATTTAAACAAAGCTGAAATGATAACAGGTGGCAAAACTCAAAACACTGAGCGACTAGTTGCGAAATTGGAACGAAGAAGTAGGAGCACAAGCTAATGACGCACTTTAAAGAAATAGTGAGGGATGGCAGCAGTGGAGACTGGTCAGAATAGTGCGTGGGCACACACAAGCGCGCAGCTTGCAGGGGCCTCATCAGTAATTGCAATACATAAGCACTTTGCATCGCACACCACACAGCAGGTCTGCATCCAGTCTTCAGGCCGTCCCCCAACCCGCAGACCTCGGTTTAAAGAAGCACAGAAACATCCATCACTTTTTACTTTCATGGGTTGATTTTCTACAATTTTAACGACCAAATGGACATCGATGTCCTCTTTTGAAAGAAGTGTAATAGAACAAAATATAAGGTATTTATCTATACAGCACTACACTCGATACGTTTAGAACGTTCAGATAATGTTACGGGGGTCTGCTTGTTCTGACACTACTGGCAGTATGGACCGATTGAGCAGCGTATGGTTGTGTTGCAAGGGGTTAAAGAAGCACAGGACGACGAAAAATTTGCTTCTTGCGTAGACGAGTTGTCTCTCTAACAACAAATATTCTTATACGAAATTCAAACGATTATTTAATAATTTCTTGATTTCCCACTTCCGAGGAAAAATAGACACTCTTCTAATCAACAATTGTACGATTACATAGTCGATTTGTTCAAAAAGGACTTCTTGGAAGCAAAGTGTCATGCTTGAATCTATATCAAGGACGTCTAGTCAGAACGTTCCGTAACGCATCAACCACGAATATCACGAGCAGCATGGGCTATAATAACAACAACACGGACGCACGAAATGAGAAATGCCACTCAGGGTCTACGAAGGTCGTCCAAAATGAGAAGACAAATAATTCCCCGCACAGTAAATGAGGAGCAGGACATACCAACATCTCGCTGAGGGAAAGCGGACAATGGTAAAGTCCTCCTCAACGCTGGTACTGAACCCACATCAAATCAGAATTCAAATTGCTGACTCCAAGACGGGTAGCTCAGAATACTCCACCCCCCCCCCCCAAGGTGCTTCAATTCATACACGTGGATTGTTTAGGATGAACTATAGGTTCCTCCCTCCCCCTCAATAGAAAGAAAATTAAATGGTACGAACGAATTAACGTCATGAAAAATAAAGCGGCGGTCCATAAGCATCTCATACACTCCTCTCTAAACTTAGCCTGGATATGAAACGAATGAATAAATACACTTAAAGCCATGTAGTTATTTTCAGACTATGTAACGCATTTGAAATGCATGAGTCACATACTCAAGCAGCGTCAGGGCAAGCGTTGAGGATTGGCCTTAGTAACAAATATAAATGACTTATTTAAAGCGAATAATACTAGAGACTAGGAGGCCAAGCTCTGAAGGAAACACCATAGGATTATAGGAGATGCTTTCTCAGCTGAATATCATGCACAGTATTTCCTCTTCTGAAAGTTTAACATGAAAACTGTGAGTAAATCGGCTCGCCATGTACTCGCAAATTCTCATTTGAGCTCGTCACAATATACGTGTAGCTCAAGATCCTAGGTGTCCTGATGGAGAAGCAGAGATACAGTAGCATCTACAGGGCACACCATCAGGTCTTTCCTGAAGAACGGACCCTACAGAATCATACGTTCTCGACGCCCGATAATTAGAAGTAACAAAATAATGACACACCCACAGAAAAATAGACTCATTGTGTTCAGTAGAGGAAATCGGTAATATAGGTTCAAGATAAGAAACATCACATACCCTATCGCAGACACTCATTTTCAGGAAAATCTAGCACAATAGGTGGCGCTGTTAGACCGAGGATTGGGTCCAGTAGCCGACATGAAGGATAGAAAGTGAGGGCTAGTAGAGCCATTGAGATGTTCCACGTGAAACTGTTTATAATAACGCAACACTGAACATAACGTCCGCACTGAAACCTTGAGGCAGATCACAACAGCCGGAGAAAGCGGCGTCCCTGCCATGTGAGAGCAAACAACCACGCCACTATGGAGGTCACAAACAGAGATCCCTGCATTGGAAGCTCTTGAATTGTGCCCGAGGATAGAGTATAGAATCACTCACGAGAAAGTGTGGTGCACTTCAACATGTTTACCGTACCAACTGGCATATTGGAATCAAGCATAATTTCACTGCTTTTCAAAGTCAAAATGGAACCCTAAAATTTACAGAGAAGAGCGTTGAAATCTACTCGCAAGACGCTTTTTTGTGAGATTCTTCACAACAGGAAGCATTTTTTGCGTGGCTGCCGTGACTTAAGGTGAATTATGACTTCTAAGGAAAACAATGACTTTTAGGATTTTTCCACGAAAAAATATCTTCATCCTGGGAAAACAATGACTTTTAGGTTACATTGGTTTAGTATTAGAGCTACAAGTCGCATTGATAATTCATTACACTGAACTGGAAAACCCGTCATCAAGCGGTGGTTTTGCCGCGAGTGAATCGGTCTGAAGGACGGCTTCCAATAAACCAAGGTGCACAACACAAGAGTGTGAACATCAACGTGCAGTTGCTCATGATCCAAGTTAATATAAAATGACTTCATTTAAATCAATGCACGTTCTTTAGAGCGTTTTTCTAAAAGTTCGATTTACTGATATTCAGAAATTCAATGATTACATTTTTTTCTGCATCACAATAAAGTTTTAGGACAGAACTTTTCAACTAAGCCGTAACGCACAGTACGAGAGAAATCAAGAAACTTAAATATCAAAAGCAAGCAATTAAATCTATGGGCATGTACATGTCAACTAAATATTATTTCCCGCAAGCGCCACCAAGAAATTCTTTTCGGGAACAGTTTTAACTTGCACGAGATGCAGAGGCAAGGGAAAGTATTTAAAAACCCAGCACAATTATCGCATGATAATGGGAGAAAAACCGATATCATTGAGTTTTTTTATTGCTTTACCGATTACACAACCAAAATGTTAAGTTTTATGCGACAGTGATTCAGCCTAACTTAAATAATTGCTAGACAAGCGGAGCGACCTTGAAGCATTGTGTGACACGTGTGTTACTTGATATGTTGTTCGCCCCAAGTCATAGCGACAAAAAATTATTATTATTATATTCCTGATTCAACCACCGCAGCTATAGCGACAAAGAAAGAACACAGGTTGTACATAGGTAGACAAGACTTCAAACCATAAGACTGTAATAGAAAATGAATAGATGGCTCACACTAACGAATTCACAAGCTCACACGACCCAACAGAAGCCAAGGCCACACTCATGAACATTACGCAGCCATCACCATAAGTTCGTTTCAAAAGAAATATATTTAATAAATCAATGCAATAATCGTCAGTTTTAGAGCACAAAATCGACAAGGTGCCGTATCTAAATGAAGTGTCAACCCAAGAGTGGTTTGTTGATTGTCACAGCATCATGTGGCGGCAGTCTATGAACTTCTGACGCGTCTCTGCAATGACTATGCAATTCACGCAAGTGGGAACCTCAAAAATACCACATCTCGACGCTAAATACTTCACGAGAAAGTGTTGTGAAGCGCTTAGTGGTCAAATAATCCGACGTAACGGCTTGATACCACAATGAAGTAACTCGGAACAACGAACAAAACATAACATTGTGCACAGGAATGACACGGTTTGCGAAATTTTTAACAATGATGTAATGCGGTTGTCTACACGGTGCATGCACGGGGTCTGCCGCTGTTACGGAACTCGGGTGCCAGAAAACAAGTGTGATGATTCAAACCCCGAGGCCACATTTATGAGGAGCCAAGGGTTTGTTTAATAAGGTCCTTCTGTTACGAACACTATGTGCTTTTTTGGGGGGTATTATTGAACGAATGCGGACATTCACCAAATCCTAATTTTTGGTAATGAAATGTCAAAATACGCGTCATTATTCTGCGAAAACTAATATCCACTAGCACTATCCTAGAGATTAATTCATCCTACACGATAAATAAAATAGCTGAGCTCACATAGCCTAGGCTATTTTCCTGTTAATGCGACACAATGGAAGACTGGTCCAAGGTCGCACCTCCGTCCAAATCAGGTATTCGTACAGCGAATGCACGATTAGAATAGAATATGGCAACATGAAGAGCCCTTTGGTTCAGTCTTGGATTGCTACTTAAGCCCCATGCTGTTGAAAATTAAGGTATCAATCACGCACAGGCACGTTCATCGCGCACAGACATTTCAGTTACGTATACGTACCGCAATCATACACAGGCCCCAGGAGTTGAAAAGGATGTAAAATCAGTACTTTTTAATACTGGGATATTTCCTTATCTATTGTCGTGCAGTTGGTTCCAGGTCCCAGCAATTTTCACAGGACAGGAGTATAGAATTTGAGATATCTTGAACTTTCTTATTAGTTTTTAACCTATATTTATAGTTCGCCCGTTATCGTTTCTGTCGAAAACACATCTAGGGTAACGTAGTTAAGGCCGTTGAGATATTTACAGACCTCGATGAGTTGTTATCGGAGTATTATTTGTTCTAGCGAGTTAACACGTTGACTCCGAAGTGGTACGTATGTGTACCACTTAGGTTAGGTTCTGTAATTTTTTCAGATCTTTCTAGTGACTATGCGTACAAAGTGAAGTTTTACACCAATCAGGCAATCGGAGGCAACGTGTTAAGTTTATTACTTTGCCGCCTACTGACATGCACAGGGTGCAGCAACATAACTTCCTTTTTTTCAAAATGCGTTTTGCTTTGAAAAAATGAAGTTATGTTACCGCACCCTGTATGTTGACAAGGTAAGTTAACCCTGGACCTCAGGAGTCCTACCTATTTCCTGAGCAGCTGAATATCAAAAATAAACTTAAGGTCTAATCACAAAAAAATCAACTTGGGTAAACTTTACGGTGCAAAAAGTTATAAAATAAGGAAAAAACCCACAAGTGTTAAAGTTATTCATTAAGTTTTTGAAGGAAATACCGAGGAAAACCCGAATTTTCCAGTTGGAAAACGCCAAAATTGGGCGAGACCAGTTCACAGAACAGCACACAGGATTGAAGGAATCTAATTCACTCAAACCCTGGAGAAAACCTAAATGTTACATTTGTAAAATAGCGTTGGAAGTGTTATCGAGAAGTCATTTAACCATAGTTCCCCATATTGGAATCAAGGATGTGTTGGAAGTCGAAACGTATGCGAGAATGTTGAAAGTGCAGTACAGTGGTACAATCATCCATTGCTGTGCAGCACAGACCACTAGTCAAACAGACAAGTAGTTACGACGTTCATATCGTTGTATCCAGCAAGCGTCAGATAATTTGAAAGTAGGCTCAAACTTATGATACAACATTTTAGTGGGAAAACACACAGAAAACTAAAAGGTATAATTTTAGGAAGTTTATACACAACTTTCAGCCTAAGGAGTTTACTTGGACATTCAGAATTTTAAAATCCACCCAAAACAGAATTTACGGTCGACAAATAAGCCCAGTCTTATTTCCCTTCAACAGATCAATTCTACAAGACACTCTCCATTGCAACAACCTCGATCCGACCAAAACAAGGGGAATTATTTAAAGAGACTGGGTAGTTAAATCACACGACAGCTTCTGACAACCAGCGCTGCTGCCTCTACATTGCGCCCGAAACATAGTTAGGCTCACAAGACATGGTGATGTGAACAAGTCAGTCCAGAAACATAGTTAGGCTCACAAGACACGGTGATGTGAACAAGTCAGTCCAGAAACATAGTTAGGCTCACAAGACATGGTGATGTGAACAAGTCAGTCCAGAAACATAGTTAGGCTCACAAGACATGGTGATGTGAACAAGTCAGTCCAGAAACATAGTTAGGCTCACAAGACACGGTGATGTGAACAAGTCAGTCCAGAAACATAGTTAGGCTCACAAGACACGGCAATGTGAACAAGTCAGTCCAGAAACATAGTTAGGCTCACAAGACACGGTGATGTGAACAAGTCAGTCCAGAAACATAGTTAGGCTCACAAGACACGGTAATGTGAACAAGTCAGTCCAGAAAAAGATGCAGAAGAAAATCACGACAGCTGGCATTGCTGCTGGTCCGCTGCCATGCGGGCTGGTGCCCTTGAAGTGACCTGAAGACAGCATTGCCTTCCAGGCAACAAAATTTCCGTCTCTTTTTCAGTCATGAATTGCTAACTGCGACTCTAAAATGCCCTTCAAGACAAGGAACATTTTTATACACACAATAAATATAGGTCCGACTTTGGCATTAAAAAAGAGTAGAACATGTGAGCTTAGCGGTTATTGTATTTAACTTGTTCATACTCGGCGTCTAACTTATCGTCGATAAACTTTATTTTGTTCAACAATTGTAAAACAAAGAAGAAACTGCAACATTCTCTATCAAAGCTATGGGTCTCTACATTAATTTGATAAGTGATAAATGATCATAAGCCTCTCAAATCATGTTGGACGTTGTGCATTTTGATAAGCAAGTCAGACCGGTTCGAAACTCGGACTCATTTAATGTAATAGATGTTCCATTGAAATAACTAGATAATTGCACAAACGATAGAAATGAAAAAATTGAGAAAAATGCATGTGTTAACGATTAGCGAATTAAAGGTGAATTTCATTCCATAAAACACAAGGAAGGAAACGAACTTCAGTAGAATTAATTTTGATCATATACGTTATAAATATCAATATTCTTTTAATATCGGTTAGCATTGGCCATTATTTTGTGGGAAGTCATGTCTAATTCTGTGCAGCCAAAATTTCATGATTTTGTAAGGCCGATCAGAGCTGAAAGAAATAATACGAATTCAATCTACAACAGATATCCTATTTCAAACAGAGTTGACACACGGAAAATCTGTTGCCACTCGCAAAGTTGACAGATCTTCTTTGCCTACAAATTTGGTACTTCGAACGTAGCATCAAATTTAAAAAATCACCAAGAACTCTACTTGTTTAAGTCCTGAAAAGCTTCTGATACACTTAGAGTATCGCTCAAATTTGGAAAAAACGTTCGCCCAGAAAAAACATATGCACAAGCTTTCAGAAGAAATCACTAAAACAGTTTTCAGTAGCAGGAAGTATCACTGCTCTGTTCGAATAAGTTCATGTATACAACTATTGAGACAATTTTTGGAGCGTTATTTAGAGAAAGCAAGACCGTCACAACTGAACAGGAACACGTACATGGAAAAACAGCTTTGATAACAAGTACTATACGTCATTAAACGAGTGAAACGACCACAAGTCTGAGGAATAACACAGGAATAAATTCTTCTTGTCTTCCTTCCAAACAGATCATGAAGACTGAGCAAACAGCTTACACTGCAACGCTTTGGAAACCAGTCCTTCACTTCCATAAGGAACTTTTTCATCGTAGATGATACTTTATAATAGTGATGCACTGTTACGAAACTATGACCAACAGCGACACTTCTTTTTGGCAGACACCATGAAAATGTGTTTCCAGATTGGTACCAACAATATGGGGTACTCTGGTAGTAAAGTTATCAACCTCGTTATGAAGATTGGCAAGTATATTCTAATATGTACATACGGAGGAGAGGAATTAGTCACTTCGTCCCCGGCAAGAGCAGTTGAAGTTAACGCTAGGTGCAAAGCATCGGCTTATGAGCCTAAGATTCTGATGCCCCTAATATTAAGCGCCTGAGAAGGCTCATATTAATACCACTGGACATGTTTGAGAAGTTACATCGAGACCAAAATGTATCGAACTTTTCTAACCGATACCAGATATCTTAATAGGGTAAATATGAAGGACGATACTTTAACCTGTTCAAACTTTAAAATTATAAGGACGTTTACCAAAATTCAAAGTTAGATCGCTAAAAATGAGAATAATTTCTTAATAAAGTTTACGTTACAATCAAAAGATACTGAGAGAACATTTCACAACCTAATCCCATTACGGTAACATTCCAGGTCCCTAACCATTGCATGCAGTCGGTGTAAACAATGCACGGGCAGAAACACTGACAAAATGCAGCGCAAAAGCAAGACAGAGACAAAAACAGATCCATGCATAACAAAGTGGTTGGCTTGCAGCAGGGCGCTGGAATCCTACAAATCCAGTAGGGAGACATGGAGTGCCTGGAACACCTACGTCCACCAACACCATGACCAACACTGACACGCAGGGTTGCCAGGTTTTCGTAAATAGTAACAACTTTCAAGCCCAAAACGTAACAAATTTGACGAAAACGTAACAAATTATTACAATTTATTACATAATTGCACTATTTTCATATGAATAACCTATGCGTTTTTGCAACATGTTCCTAAACTCATATTATGCGCTCGTTGAACATATTACTTCTACATCATGCCAATTGTAGAATTTTTTTGCAGGAAAATTTATATATTATAACAGCAGAAAATTTATATGGCGTATAGATTTTTTGTACTATTTAACTATATTTTAATACATGCAAAAATCGGGTTCTATTATTGAGTTCATTTTCTCTGCATATATACATAGATAGATGAATAAAAATGTGTATCAACCTTTCAGAACGTAGTTTCATTTTAGTGTTGATGTCGTATAAATTCTCTTTTGTTATTAACTTGATTGCTGGGAGGGCTTCCAGTGTGTACAGCAAGTGTCAGCAAATAGACATTTCGAATACAAAAGAGGGTAATACAAAACAGGTAATGCATTTCAACTGGAATCTGTTTTTTTACTATAATATTTAGCAGAGAAAGTGAACACTCGTAACACGCAGAAAAATGAGGCAATGAGACTAGGCTCGGCATTAGTTTGAACAGTAATGAATAACAAAGACCATCACGGTCTGTTTGTTTTGAAACATCATTCCAAAATTTCGCTGGTTCATTTTCACTAATGCGATACGTGTCTTTTAAAGTGAGTTCCTCTCTCTCGGTGTTTATTTGTTTATACTCTGTTTTCAATTTGTTATTAAGAAAATTTCACTTCACGGAAGGGGAATGATAGTGTGTATTTTCTCCATAATAACGTTATCTGGATCAATTGCTTGCAATGTATCATTTAACAAAAACTAGTCGAAAATTAGCCTCATTGACCGTGCATAAAAGTTTAAGATCTTTATCTATAAGTACTTAAGCTCTTTGTCAGATCATAATTTTCCTGCAATCGTCTAAAACTAATCAAGTTCATGTTGTTACTTGTCGCTGGCCCAGCTACTCTCGAACTGCACAGCGGTGGAGTGCAGCACAACAAAACGTGTTTCGAACACATACTTTCTATGTGCGTTTCAAATGATTATCTGAAATTCCATCGACCCAAACATCTTACTATGTAAACCAACATCGAATGTTGAAATAGTAAAAACTTCTGACGAAGTCGTAACTAAAGTAACAACCTGAAGATTTGGAAGCAAAAAGTAACAATTTTGGTACGAACGTAACAATCCTGGCCATTCTGCTGACACGGTTGGCTTCTGTCCGTAACCTCTACCTTGAGACGAACGAAACCAGGGCGGTGATGTCCACAAAAAGCAGAGCATCTCTACACAAGAACTTGTGCCTCAGCTTCCACAACAAGCCACGGTTCAGGAAAATGCGCAATACGAACGTAAAATAAAATATCAAGAAGCGTCTAGCCATAAGATAAAACATAAAAAGGGTGCACCATGAAAATTTGGCTAGTTAAAACATTATTTTAATGATAACAGATTCAGGTTCAATACTCAAACTTCTGCATAATATAGGATTACGTTGGTGTGTCTGCAGTTCGTTTCTTATTGATTTTATCAACAACATCGTAAGAATCTCATAAATGATACGCTCGCAAACGCCACTAGAAGCCGTGCTAATCCTCCTTTTGCCGCTGTTAAGGTTTAAGATTTTTGTTGACCGTACTTCCAACCCTGTCGCCTACTCAACTCGCTGCCAGTATCACAAGATTTGACATGGCCCGTGTGTGGAATCGAACCCAGGTCTCCCGCTCCACAGGCGGACACCCACCACTAAATATATTACCGAGGAACCATCACTATGCTACGAAGTTGAGCAACGTTGTGTCTGATTAGTATTTGGATGACCTACCAATGTACTACTACAGTGGAAATCTACATTGAAGCTTTGAAGTTGCAATGTAGTTCTACATTAAAGTTTTAACAAAGCAAGGAAAACTACAATGAAGCTTTGATAAAACAAAGCTAGAACCCTGCAATCGCATGAGGGATCTCTCGCAAAAAATTGAATGCTCCCACGCCGGAATCCTCAAGCAGGATTTTAGCTGATCTGTAATAAACGCATGAGAGATGCAAACAATGAACACAACGCACTTTCAAGCAAAAACAGTCCGACATGTGCCAATAATGAGTGGATATCTTGGGGGCTCCCGATAATTTTCTAATTAAACAAGCTGGTTCGGTCTAGTACGCATCATGGAAGGAGCCCAGAAAAACAAGCACAAAGACACGTTTCTTTGAGGAGTGCGGCTAGGTATTTGAGGCAACTGAAACCAGCCACGACTGCAACAATCAGTGAAGAGTCTAACATTTTGTGAGTCGATGTTGCGTCTGATGGGTCCAAGTAACTTTGATCTTCGACCAGGATGTTACACCAAACAGTTGATATGAAAATCTTAGGAAAATAAACACTCAAGATTACAAAAATATTTGTAGTCCACTGCGCATCCATTCTGTCCCATGCATCCCAGTTTGATGCAGAAAAATACGACAAATCTTTCACAGATTTTGGCATGATACGCAATACCTTCAAGCCCAGACATAAATCTAAATCACCTTCAATCTAGTCTACCTCAGAGAACGACATCTATGCTAAATTATACTCTACTGTAGCTGCGCTAAGACGAAAGATTCAAGGATGAAAACTTCATATCTAACATGGTAAACGGTCGAGCCTTGTATGCTGTCTCTACAGACAACATCAAAAGAAATGCAAAGAATAGTATTCTTAAGTTACAACTACGAACTCTTACTCACAGAACTCTTTCACTAGATGTGAGAAAATGATAAAAGTCGTTGATGAAAAATAAAAATTAATTTCACTATTAATTACAATCAATTTTTATCTATACCAAAAGCCAGGAAAATGTAAGCCAATCGAATGATTTTGGTTTGGGAGAAAAGCTCTTAGTTCCTCCGTCACAGCTCGCCAGCCTCGTGTCACAATGCATGAACAATGCATGTGCAACGCTTGCTCTTCACCACTCACATAACAACGTAAACCTTCAGATTACAGCTTCCTAGTCTCCATCCCAAACTTACTGCTAATGCAGGAACAATGGAGATTGTTCTTGTTCCATTGCAATCGAAAATTTGAACATAACCAGCCACACATTCCATGAAAAAAGAGGGTGATTTGGAAAATAACGCCTGCATTATTCTCGCACTAAACACAGAGATTAGTATCAGTGAGGCTGAATCTGCGGTAGAACTCACTTATGTTCATTAAGTGATGTGACGAGGACGCTTACCAGGACTCCCACAATTAACTTAACAACTCGAGACAAGTTCAGTAATGCCACCTACTGTTCGAGCAAATGCCAAGTCACCGAGATACGATGAAGAACAACTTCTTTCAGCACACTCTCACAATCAGCAAATTACGAATCTTATATTTAAGTACACAAAGATACGACCAGTATAGCAGTTATCGTACACCTCCTACCATGGCAGTTGACACATTTAAAAAAAATCCACGTGCTTGAGCCAGTAAGAAAACGTGTCAGGTTCCTTCATCTCGAGCGACGGCACACACACACTCCAGCACGTGCGGTCTCTGTTTTGCCCTTGTGTGGCTCCAGAGACGCCAGATTGCGTAAGAGCATTTATTGCGGCACATAATTGCCTTCAAAACTACTGTGCAACCTTGAACCACCGACAGCTCATCCACTTGGCCGAGCCAGCGACCGAAGTGATCTCCTGTGTTCCTAGACTCTCTTGCAGTGTTCTATGAGTCCATCTTTACTAACCAAAAAAGATATGAAAATGCAGGAAAAAGAAAATACCCCTATAGGAGTTAAATAAGTAATAGGAGGAAGTTAGCCCATTTTATTCAGTATGCCCCACGTTTGCGTCGATAAACTGTGGACGTTTAGAGAATCACTTGTCAGAGTCATGAATGACTTTTTGAGAGACTTAGCCAATTTCTTGTCAAGTTTTAGCATCAGTGTTTCCAAATTTTGGTGATGTGTCGCTGAAACCTTACTGTCAAGTATAAAACAGATGCTATAATAGAGAATTCAGGTCAGGAGATGAAGGAACTTCTTATTTTCTTAGTTCCATGTGAGGGCTGAGAAGACTACTAGAATTTTTTAATTGTTGTTAGCCCAAGGCAACAATAACTCTCCAAGAATGTCACGGTAATTTTCTTAATTAATTTAATCACTTTCTTTCACAAAAAACGGCCCAAACCTTCACTGATGCCGTTCATCGTCTTTGAGTGACTCCCCGGATCTCATCAGTCCCAGACCAAAATCATTCATTTTGCGTTTTAAGATTTCAATGAACATCAAATTTCTTATCGTCACTGAACACGAGGTTCGGTAGCATGCCTTCCCGGATACCAGAGAGAAAGACTTCAGCTCTTCTAAAACGTTTGTCTACAATTTTTTGCAGATAATAGCAGTTATTTTTGATGCGTAAAGAGATGTCTTCGAGTTTTGTGGAGAATGGTCGACATGCTTCCGACGGATTTATTCCCCTCTTTTGTTGAAGTTCTGAGGAATCTTTATTTTTTTCATAGCTAAGGTTCTGGTAGTTCAAGGAGGACCCTGTCCAAGTCTATTCTTTAATTGTCAAGTCTCTTTGAACCGCTCAACGTTCTCCAAAAGAGTATTTTGTTAACTTTTAAGTCTGTTGGAGATTTTTCGGCCTCATACAATTAAAGAATAGAATTAAGCATAGTTAGAATTATAATAGTTATTCTTTCCACTAAATCCATAGTCATTATAATTATTATGCTTGAAAAACATTATTTCGTTAATACACAAAAAATGTAAATAAGATGGAATGTTGGTATGAACAATTGATTTGACACGTACATGTAACGATACTTATTAAACACCCTGTATACTGCTAATGCCCCAAGTATCGCTAGGTTATGAGCACGGTGCACATACTGGTCCACAAATGCTCTCAAGACTAATAGGAAAATTTTTACTGACAGTACGCATACAAAAAAGGGATATTCTAAATGTTTCAATATTCTCTCAGTATCAGTTATCACTGAGCATTATTTCGTTGTCATTTAACAATGTGGGGGCGTCGAAATCTCATATGCCATCCGTAATAAACTACTACTCTCTCTGGTTGCAAAGTTAGTGCAGAGGGGAAACTACTACTCTCTCTGGTTGCAAAGTTAGTGCAGAGGGGAAAAAATATAAAATTATAACTCATACATTATACTTTGAAAAGTACATGAGACAAAGATAAATAATTATTTTCCCGAATGTTTTCGAGAACATTACGCGTAATACCAGAGTGTTTTCCTGACTGTACACCAACTATTTCCGACCACTGGGAGTATTACTACTACTACCACTACTACTACTAAAAGAACCAGCACCTAACCTTGACCTACAGGAGCAAGCAGATGTTTAATGCTGAAGTGACTGACCAACGCTCACAGAGTGGCCGACCTGACCCCCTTACTGACAGTATTAACACGTTGGTTGCGATTGCCTGATTGGTGTAAAACTTCACTTTGTACGCATAGTCACTAGAAGGATCTGAAAAAATTACAGAACCTAACCTCAGTGACCCACTGATGGGTCGCATCGCAACAAACGTGTTAAACTCACTCACTACGTGTATTCTCTTTTATTTTCCTAGACATAGAAGAGGTTGTATACACTCAATTTCTCATCCCTTAATCAGTGATACAGAGTTTCAAGCAAGTATCGACTCCTCTGTTATTTTATACATTTCTTAAAATGACCAGTCATTCAGTTCATAAAGAAGACATCCAGTAATGGGTTTGTAATTGGTTCAAGCAATTTGAGTGGCCTAAAATCTGTCGGTGGCAGATTTTGTGGTGGTGCAGCACGTTGTGAGTTTGTGTACTGAGGTATAGAAAGTGAAGAAGGCTGAAGCGAATATCTTTGGATCCGCCACAGGCGTTAACAGAATAGCAGCCATATTAAAAGTGAAAAAATAAGTATATACGGGCATTATTGTCAGTACGTACGTACAGGAAACAAAATATACATTCAAAAGGACTCTAGTCAGAGCTCCATGAACGCAATGGTTTTTGTTATGCGTTACACTCGGAGTATGGAAGAGTTATTTCCATACAATCTCAATGTAGTATTATTATTATTATATTCCTAGTTTAACCACCGCAACTTCTCAATGCAGCATCAAATATTCGACTGCTACCGTTCTAGATTTTACTTTCGAATACTGCGAGGGATTTATTGATGTATTCATTATTTGCACTTAATTCATATAAACCTCCCGAACACTAAACCATGTTTTTGCACGCTAGTAGCTAGTGCGTCTGCAACACACATTAATGCACCGGTGTTGCATCACACACCACGCAGCTCAGTTTAGCCCAAAAAACAAGAGTAACACGCCTGGACTTTAGTTTTACTCATCGGTTGAGTGATGTTGTGCAGGTCATCTCTCTGATAAATAATTGACTGGAGTGCAGCCTATGAATTTTGATGACTCGCTACGACGAGAAGTCCTCGGTTTCACCGAGAAAATACTAAGAAACTGCATCAAAGAAACTCGCGTTTTTTGGGACATCGAAACTTAATCATTGCCAGAAAAATGTCAGAAATGCAGACACTTTTCATTTTTTATGCTTGTTTCATACATAAAAAGTTTAATTCATTTGCAAGTCGGAACAAATGTTCTAAGAATACACACTAATTCTTGACGTTTGAAACGCTTTTGATGCAGATTTGCAGAGTAGGAGGCACATACAGTGAGCAATACTACAACCCAACGTAAGAAATATTTCAAAAACAAAACAGCTTCAGGAACTGAATAGAAATGATTTAGTCACACATGTCTTCATGCAATACATTGATGATGTAAACTGAATATTTTAGGCATAGGTTGAGGGCATGAGTATAGACATCATAAACAGCAGGGGCAGGACCACCGTACGGCCGTTTATTAAAGCAACAGACATCTTTATTTCCTAATAGATAAGATATTATTGCAAACCAGAAGCACATTATGTGAATTCTCGTACGAAACAGACCGCTCAAACACACGTGTGAAGAAAACCAGATGACTACCCGTATGAAACTGCATCAATTCGTGAATGAAATACATGAATTCCAGTACGATACTCTCTTTCCAGTATCCGGGCTACAGTAGAAATACATGAATGTTGCGCACTAATATGGAAGTGAGTAGACGAGAATTTCTAGTTGATATTATGCATAATAATAATTAACACACGGACAATTAGGGGAATCACAAATAGTGAGGTCACGTATTGATTTTCTCGAAATTAAATTTCACAGCAAGTCCAAGACGTGCAGTAAATTTATTAAGATAACGTGTGTAGATTCCGCATGCTCTGTGGCACTGTGATGTGGTCTGTAGCACTGGGTGACCACAACACCTGTTGCTTGCAACAAATCGACATATAATATATGAATGTACAGTGTATCTGCATGTCTCGGTGTGTATCCGTCCCATTTCTTCCAATCTAATATGAAGAAAAATCATTAAACTAAAATCAAAACCCAAAGTAAATAAATACTTTGATTTTAGGTTCTGTTACTCTATTAAATATCTATATTCAATTAATTAAGATGTAGACGTGAAAAACGTATTTTATTTCATAGATCCTTAATTTTATCCTATTACACCGAGAAATTTCAACGGCCATGTTATCAGTAGATAAAACACAGAATAGAAGTTCTGCAAATATTCATGAAATCATCAATTTAATCACTTTTGAACTGTGTAATTACCACGAGTACTATCTACAGGT
>VCRD01002518.1:30753-49168 GCA_006783055.1 Trinorchestia longiramus | reverse complement strand
GAGTACTATCTACTTAAAATATAACTCTGACAAGCGTCGATAGCGTTATCCAAATGGCTCAGTCCTCCATAAAACTACGTGTGCATAAAGAAAAATTTCTCTTCACAAAAGAAAACAAAGTTGTTAGATGGTTAACCTAAGAAAAATGAGTGCGTGATGTAAAACTTATCCAGAATAAACTTCAAACTATTATTTGAACATGGTCCTATCGAAGCATTTCGAATAACATTGAAGAGAGGACATGCGTTATTGAAATCCCGTGTGCCTACTCTCAAACACTGAAATTTTTTATTCTAAATACAAATAATAACAAATCATTCTAACTACGCTCCGGAAGAACTCAACTGTCAGAGTTCAGTGTGCAAACTTATTTTTCAAACTTGATGACATTGAACGGTAGATCTAGGGATGACTAATCCTTTGAAAATAGTTCCGTAACTATTACCGAAATTGTGACAGTCAACAATCTTTTACTTGAAAATAACGCCGAGCTTTCTCGTGTTTGCCATCCTGCCACCTAAGTGAGAATGATGGTGATGCTTATTGCACCACGTTATGCTCGTTACTGGAATTGTTAATAATAGTCTGACAAATATTCTACAATGGTCTCCACATAAAATAAAAATGTGAATAACTTTTGTTTACTTGAAACAATACCTTAAAAGAAAATCTTTCATTGTACGAATATTTTTTAAATTCATTTTTTGCACGGTGTTCTTGTTAAATTAACACGTTTGTTGCGATGCGACCCACCGGTGGGTCACTCAGGTTAGGTTCTGTAATTTTTTCAAAGCTTTCTAGTGACTGTATGTACAAAGTAAAGATTTGTACCAGCTAGGCAATCGCAACAAACGTGTTAATGTCCTCCTAAACTAGTCATATATTTACCATATACATAAAGAGCTTGAAATCATACGAACATTTAATTTCAAGAAATTACTAAAATGCCCCTGACTCGCCACAATCTATCATCAGCACATGACTAGCACTTGAAGGATGAGCGTCCATTTGATTGTGGGAAATTCCAGACGCGGAACTAAAAAAACTGAACACAAGTTTACGAAGTCACTCATTGTTGGAGCATAAAAACTTCACAGTGTGTAAGCACGTATAATATATACTCAGCACACGTGCATGCTGCCCAGTGCACGTGCTCCATAAGAGGCGACATACGAACACAGCGAGTCAGGGACGGCCTTAAGAAATCCGTCACTGGGCACCTTCTACCCCCCAGTACTCTCGTGCTGTACCTCACGTGCTGTACCATCTCAATAAGCTCAGTCCAAGGTAGCTTTCTTGTATGGTTTGTACCTACGTCGAAATGTTTTCCTTTCGTGATAAGTAGGATCTTGAATTATTTCCAGTAAAAAATTAGTGATCTTTAAGATTACATGGTAAGTTGGTATTAAATGTAAAATATTTTTAGAAATAATATCATAATCTGTTGTCGTAGCAGAGGTAGTGCGAGAGCATTCAATTTTATCAGACTCTTGCTACTTAAAAAAAGAAAAAAAGCTTTTAAGCGCTGTACTAGTTTTTGAACGCAAGTTACACTGCACATGAACATATTTAATACTAGTACATGAAATCAGGGTGAAACTTATGCCCTCTAAAATTACTATTAAATCTATGAATGCAATACTAAATGAAACAAATATAAGTGCACACACGCACTTTCTTCAACCACTTTCAACGTCCATCCAAGGCAACAGGAACGAGCCATTTGGTCTATTTTTGGGCGGCTACCCAAGTCCCGTGTCGCCTAACGTAAAGGTTCGTCACGCACATGCACCTCTATTATACATAAATGTGACACACATGCGTACACCTTAATCACTTACAAGTATTTCAGTCACGCAAATATACCACAAACATACATACAAAACATACACAAGCTTCACAAAGTAGAGCATGTATATCTTAAAGGATCCACTTCATGAGGAACTTTACCGGGGTAAAACAAACGTATTAACTCATGTGCGATATCATCATGCAGACTACAGATGCAAGGCTTGGCAACGTAAGATAAAGTTACGCTTTTGTCGCCATTACTAATTATTCACCAATGCTACTAATTATTTGAATGAGGTTGATGAAGAATTTGAAAATAATGGTTCACAATAGAAAACAATATTTAAAACACCGCGAGTAAAATTTATATTCACCCTCCAGGCACATTTATGCCCTATTCACAGACTCCAAAACTTGAACAGAAAACACGGTCAACCTTGTGAGTAAGGAGAATGTAATATCTAGAGCAGGAGAACGTATCCTTATGAGATACATCCGGCAATTGTTGGGAACCGCCTCCAGTGGGCAGCTTTAGTTAGTGGGTGAGAACACGAGTTGAAACGCACGCCTGTGATTGGCTGACGCGTGTACGCACTGCTATTTCTGCTTTCAGCAATGAAACAATATACACGCATGACATGCAATGAAAAGCAGTGAAGGAAAATAAAATAAACAGCGATGTTAGGACGTATGATATAATGGGGAAATAGAATAATAAAAGACGGGAGACATCGAAAACTGCAATAAAAAGAAATATTACAAGAATAAAAAACCATTATCAATATAAAAGCAAACTGAATAATGAAATAAAATGTGTATTAGAAAAATATAATTTATATATACAAATGAACTAAGCCCTTCAGCTTACATTTCTACAGTTTAGTAAACACAAGTGTAAAAAATCCTAAAGTTATTGGTGTCAAACTTACAGGGTGTCCATAAAATTTCATAAAGTTTAACAGCCCTTCTTTAACAAACAGGATCCCTGAAACACAAATGCAAAAGTAATTGAAAACTTTACTGAACACTGAATACAATAGAACAAATCTGAATAAAATATCTTATCAATTGCATTTGTACTAAATTTTTGAAATGGTATCGAGACTTTATGGACACTATATATTGTTAATGCGAGAACTGGACTTACAACTCTTATATGCCAACTGCAGAGTATCGAACACAAGTTGCATGAACTGCATTGACGCTTAAAATACACAAAATATGTTCAAGTTTTCCATTGATCGTTGATTTCCTGTCTGAACTCGTGGGCGGCTAATGAAGAGGCTAGTCCTAAACTCGGATTCCAATAAAAGCATTAGTTTAAACTTTATCTCACTAACACACTTAGTCCCACATCAGCAAATGGCTTCAAAGACACAAGGAAGTGACGCAGCAGTTTACTTAGTTTTTTTTTGTACCTTGCCAATGCAATTAATTTGAACAACTGTCCTTGAATTATTCCACGATGCAAACACTAACAAGTTCCAGAAGCGACCAGATATTTTGGCATGAAAAAAGCAATAATGCAGCCAGCTATGCAATAGAAGAGCGCCTTGGAAAGTAGAATATGGCAACAGGAACGGCCAGCTTAGTCCGTTCTTGAGTCTAACTACTAGGGCCAGTCTTGGGCTTATAATTAGAAATCAAGAACAATAATTCCTGCCAACATCGCAATTCCTCACGACTAAATAACTTACGTCTACTGATTCATCGAGATCCAATGAAGTTGAAATATCCCTAGTCTATAGGTAAGTTAGGCTTGAATAATGATAATCATTGGATGTAATGTAGTGGCTATGACCTCACATATACCAATAAATACACGGCCTGCATTACTCTTGTTAATTATTATGTAGTCGTTATGATGAGCCTTGAAACAAGAGCTGACACAATACGTATACAATAAGACGCACTCCAGCATACCATTACTTCCAAATCAACAAATTAAAATTCTGATAACGCAATCAATTATTAAGTCTCTCTTTGATCACTTCACATACATATAAACACATCGACACGACTCGTATATACAACATGTATACGTACATATTTTGCGATGCACACACCAAACGTCATAGATAATGTAACCTTTTATTCTTCCAACACACCAGGACTGACACAATAATCGAGTATATTAATTACATAAGGAGAGTTTTCTCAGTTTTATCGCTCGAGGGATTTTTTTGTGTCTAATGGAAATACGAACTCTAGAGAACTGGCTCAATGTGTACGGTTGCAACAGACGAATCCGAGCAAGCAACAGGAAGAGCGATTGAACCTTGCACTCACGCGTGGTACTCTGAGCATACACTGGGTCTTGCCTAGCTAGGAAACCAGGAAGAGGTATGCTGCCTAATAAGAAAATAAAAACTAAGTTTTTTTTTAAACTACGCCAATATCAAGACAACAAACAAAACATATCCGTGAATACACAGCCTTTAGTATATAGCTTTGCCTGACACCTTAATGACATAAAGCCTTCACTACATCACAGATTACTGAGGGATTAATGGTAAGCTACCAAGACGTAGATATCAGAATCAAAATAATTATAAGACCTTCTCGGAGAGCGACCTTTGGACCCGGCACACTGCATCTAAATCACTGGTGGTCATTTTGTACGGGCTGCTGCGTACTGTACACTGACACGGGAAAACCATCGGGCTGCAAGACCAGTTTTCAACACATGTTAATTGTTTATCAAAATTGTTTACCTCATTCATTACAAACACAATAACATCGTTAACTACAAATTTAACATTGATAGAAGTTGATGCATAAGAAAAGTGACCGGGCGTGGCGGGCCTCCGCGGTCTCCGATGCTATACATATTCGATAGCCTGTCTAGGGATAATAACCCTGAAAAACGATGGGCAGTTCCCCGTTGAATTAAACTAACTCGACATCTTAAATGAATATTTTCGTTCTCTCTCTCTCAAAAATTTAGACTTGCACGACGGCCTTTGTGAAACTGATCAAGATGCATTGCATTGAAAAGGATAAACGCATTGCACTGAAACGTTTTTAGAACTGAAACTGCCACAAAGACGCATCAATAGTGGCATTGAAAATATGAATACATACATGTACTAGAAGTTAGATCTTTCATAAATTGAAGGAACATGAGAAATTTGCAGATCCTACAAGCATATAAAAAGCATGTCGTGTAGCTGGCTTAGGAGTGGGGAGCTAGAAACACAAGTGTGGAGTGGAGTCTCCAATGTACACTGACAGCTCATCAGTACAACCCTTTACATGGAGCTCAGCCATACAACAACGCTTTGAGTCTCGGCCTCAATGAACAAGTCCATAAGATATTGTGATATGTGAACGTTAAATCACATTAGGCACGCTATCCCTGCACACAACCTTGATTCCTAGCATTCGCATGGCTATAATTCTGGCGCCTAGGAACATTAATTTCGATGCACTTACCTGATGTATCTTCTATGATCTCAGCATGGTGATCACACTACACATACAACTGCCCAGTACTATTTCACAGATCATAAGAGTACAGTGCTATTTTACATATCATAACAGTTCATCGCTATTTCACATGCCTAATGGTACATCGTCATTTCATAAACTAAAACAGCCCAGTGCTATTTCACAGATTATAACAGTACATCATTATTTCCCATACCATCACAATACATCGCTATTTCACATACCATAATAACAGTCACATGAACAAACCATGTCCACCCGAGTGATTTACATCAAACAACTAGGTACAAAACACTAGAATACCGTCCTTGTTTATAAATGAAATCCATAGACCACGCTTAAACTACCCAGTCACTCACAGTCAAAGGATCTCCTTACATAACACTTTCTAGAAACAAGGCCAGTATCAAGTAGATTCGTGATTGATTATATAATACTCCAGGACATCTGGGACTCATAGCAATTGTGAAGCCTTGAAGAACAGAAGCATTAAATAATGATTTGGGACCAACGGTAAACAGTAAAGGACGGAGCCTAAAAAATGTTCCTCTCTAGCAAGACTCAAGACTCGATATTTTTGCTGCATACTTGGCACCGATACAAAATTTCCCTCAGCACTGAAATCATTCTCAGACACTCCTCCGCCTGTCATATGACGGTAGCCATTACCAAACAGGATCATTATTATTATATTCTCAATTTAACCCCCACAAGGAACAAAAAAATCGATCCCAGCAGTAATTTAGAGAAGAGGAGAATATCACTGACTGAAAGCAAGGTTCCTAATTCCCATGCCCTCGAGGTCTAGCAGCTGATTACATACGAGCACTAGACCTGAACTTACTTAACGACCTTGGCATACTGGGGGTTGTGCGCTGTTCAGCCTCTTTGAACGCCTGTATGTGTGCACTACTCTCAGCATACATACTTACCTTCAGAATACTAATGACTTGATGCATGCAAAAATAAGGTAGGCTGCGACTCACGTAGCCGTTACCACGAAATGTCTCTTTTGTTCGTATATTTTGTATGCGGGGAAAAAACTTTTTTCCCCATATAAGATGATATTCCCCCCCCCCCAATAAAATTTGAACAAAATTAACAACACTCTAAGACACAGCCAAGATTTTGTTCCGAACAACAATTGAAACTCGTCTCTTGACATGAAGAGAACATTGAGAGAACACTAGCAGGAAGACGAATCACCCTACACCACTACACCCACTACTGACCAAATACTAAACAATCTAAACTCCCAGAACAAGAGAAAATCCAGGCGTGGAAACAGAATTTCTCAACCGGGTGGGGCATGAGGCAGTGAATAAAAAAGTTCATACCAAAACCTAAAAAGGGAAAAATATGCGTAACTACTTCATAATACATGCGTTTTGACTTATTTAAATGAGTAAAATATTTTTTATGATACATATTTTCACTTTTCACACAGCGAAGAAATGTGAACTTCTACTCCAGGCACTCCACACCCTCACCTCGACTACGTATATTTTTCTATGGAGCCGATAATGATGATCATCGTAGTTAAAGATTCAGGTTAATAACGCAGTCAATATCAATAACATACAATCAAGTTTAGAGCTCTGAACAGAAGTGAGCAACATACAAAAACGTCTTGCACGCAGAATTTTTAAATCACAGTAGTATGATTAACCAGTAGTATTATAAATAAACCACATACTTAAAGCCTTGTGACCACAGCTAGGATCCAATCCCAGTTTCATACAGATAAAGTTCCTCTTAACACGTTGACTCCGAAGTGGTACGTATGTGTACCACTTAGGTTAGGTTCTGTAATTTTTTCAGATCCTTCTAGTGACTATGCGTACAAAGTGAAGTTTTACACCAATCAGGCAATCGGAGGCAACGTGTTAAAGCACAATTTGATGTTGTGACGACAGTCTCACGATTTTTAAACTGAAGACAGTCTCGTAAATTGAGGTCAACACAATCGTAGTAGCCGGCGGCAGCACGACAGACCACAACCACACGGCCCCAAGCAAGCCGCGGCCACCAAAATAAGGGATGCTACAGCCACAAACACCTGCTACCCGAGGGAATAATTAGGTATACTTTACAAGCGTGACAGCCGCAATGGCGCACCAGCAACGGTGTTGGAAATTCATACGAACTACAAACGTCAGTTTCTGTCCCCGAGTTGTGTCATGCAACAATACGAAGGCTGGGGAAGAATGTGCGTGACCTTCGAGTATTTGTTCATGGAACAGAAATGACTTGCAGGAACCGCTCGCTGCCTCCCTGAAGGTATGTGGGCATCCCGCGCATCTCCCAACTGGTCTGTAATCCTACTGGTCTGCAATCCTACTGGTCTGCAATCCTACTGGTCTGCAATCCTACTGGTCTCTAATCCTACTGGTCTGCGATCCTACTGGTCTGCGATCCTACTGATCTGCGATCCTACTGGTCTGCGATCCTACTGGTCTGCGATCCTACTGGTCTGTAATCCTACTGGTCTGTAATCCTACTGGTCTGTAATCCTACTGGTCTGTAATCCTGCTGGTCTGTAATCCTGCTGGTCTGTAATCCTGCTGGTCTGTAATCCTGCTGGTCTGCGATCCTACTGGTCTGTGATGCTACTGGTCTGGAATCCTACTAGTCTGTGATGCTACTGATCCGTAATCCTACTGATCACCATTCCTATTACCGTGCACGAAATGTACGGCATGGAACTCGGGTAGCAGCCCAAGAATGAACCAAACGACTCATTTCTACTGCCGCATTCTATTCTATTCGTACAGGTCAGTAACAGTCGTACAGTTGACACGCGGACACAACACAGAGCTCTGAAGCAACAGTCAACAGTCGTACAGTTGACACGCGGACACAACACGGAGCTCTGAAGCAACTGTCAACAGTCGTACAGTTGACACGCGGACACAACACGGAGCTCTGAAGTAACTGTCAACAGTCCTACAGTTGACACGCGGACACAACACGGAGTTTGAAGCAACTGTCAACCGTCGTACAGTTGACACGCGGACACAACACGGAGCTCTGAAGCAACTGTCAACAGTCGTACAGTTGACACGCGGACACAACACGGAGTTTGAAGCAACTGTCAACCGTCGTACAGTGAGTGCAGAACATCAGCAGTGTGTTCTTTAGCTCTCGCACAATAGACGCTGCTGCACTTGAAGTATGCATAATTCAGTGAGATAGTGGAAGGATCACTTGAGTTAAAAAGGAAATACTTGGAGACACACAGCACTTCTTGAGCTCTGAACATTCAGTTTACTACATGTGAACTTCATTGGGTACGTACGAATAGCATTAGGCATGTTAATGCACCACACATTCAGTTTTTGCATTCAGCAGGGCAAGTCTCACGCGAATAAAGTAATAAAAAAGAACAAAAGATGTAAAAGTTTTAAAAATAACAACATCCAAAGCTCACACAAAGTAAGAACACAACACTGATGCAAACATTCGTTATAGTCTACGACACGCATTCTTTTAGGCATTCCACTATACGTACAGGGTGGGCCAGAATACGCACTCCAATAAAGAACTTTTATAACTCAAACACTATTTGGGATGGAACATGAATCTTTGTCAAAATATTTATTAGATTTATAAATTTTATTTATAAATAATTATGTAGCCTAGATACATAACCGCATATAGGTTAACAGTACAAGGATATTAGACCCTATTTAATGGGGCATCCGGCCTGTGTATAATAATACACAGTTTATTACTTGCTTGGTCCATCTCTCTGTGACGCTCTTAAGGATTTAGATAGGAGGAAATTCGGTAGGGTATACATGTATTGTAAGTATTGTATTGTGGATACCAAAGGCACATCCTTCAATGTGGAAACTCCTTCGCAAAGCCCGCGTCCACGGGCAAATCAAACGGAAAAATTCATTAAAAAACACGGGAATTTTCACGTGTGGGTCTTCTAGTGCAAGCATAATAGAGAAACGCTGAATATTGTGCACAGGCACACGTAATAGAACGGTCTCGTAGCTGCAGCAGCCCTGCTGAAGACAAATGCCAGCCAGGTGTAAAATACACGAAGTGTTGGAGCTCGTGAGCAGTGAGCACGAAAGCCATCTCATAAAAACCACCATTATAATTGATCAACTTGTGCCAACCACGTGCTAAAGAAACACAAGCGCAGCAGCAGCTGCAGCTGATGCTACGTCTGTGAAGAAATTAACTAGCAGGAAACAACGCTACACACAAGGCGTGTCGCCCTCGTGCCCCGAACGCAGAAGTGCAAGAAAAAACTTTAGTTACGTGCACAAAAGATTAAAAAAAAGTAGCAAGAGAATAATAGTACGAATGGAGGCGAGCCAAGGTAATGACTTTGCACGAAATGTTGCTTCGTAACAGTCAGAGCTCCACATTAATAAGATAAATAAATACACAACATCGTTATCTTCCGGGCCTGTCGGATACCAACAGATACAAACTAAATGAACTGGGTGCCTGAAATGAACATGTCATCTCATTTAGTGAGAGGAGACATTGGCGTCTGTAAATTAGAAAGAACACATTTTTTTCTGCATCAATGAACCCAGAATTTCGAAGAACAGATTTAGTCCTTGCTCGGAATGTCTTGATTTCCCAATTGTAAGCCATTAACTTACTACTGTCCTACCCAAACAATGCCTGGTAGAAAAATGCTATTTTTATTATTTTTCATCATGATATTGAGTTACGGTTGAAGACAAAATGACTGCTGTTATACCATCGGTATTCTCCTTTGCTGCACATGAAGGCAAAATAAAGTGCGTGCATCAAACAACTTGAATGCACGTAACACGTGGCGCTAACTCTACACTACACCCATGTACGTGCTGTACAAACCATCAACGTGAGGTGCTCGAGAAGACGCGCATCCAGGGAACAATGGTAACTTTTATTTCAATGAACAATGAAGATGGAAACGAGACTACACGGACTCCACGCTGCGCCACCATCACCACTGGGGCTGGGGAGAACATCAGCCCCGTACTCGTAACTAAGCAACTGAGCGTCCACCATGCGTGAAATGCGCACACTGACGCATCTCCAGGTACAGGCAACATGACTTCCTTTTTTCAAAGGGCATTGTTTTGAAAAAAGGAAGTTATGTTGCCGCACCCCGTACAAAATCAAGCGCGGCTGCTGTGAACTTCAGTTACAACTATTTACGCTCTGCCCAGTCATATATAATTCGGTCAACATGCACTGCTAAATAAATAGTGTCGGACAAACACGTTGAGGTAAGCTAGATACATAACAGGACCGGTCTGCCGTTGTAATGCCACCTCCGCACGAGAATACATATTTAAATGAATGGTGGGTACCAACAGGCATGCCTCTCAGGTTACATGAACTGCGTACTGAACATCGTAATTACAAATGTGTGATGAATAACCTCCTCACGAGAATGCAATCAATTCAAAATTCCCCTGAGCAGGTCAAACGTTCTAAACCTACTTTCTAGGGGCATGCATTCACCTCAAAGAGCTTACATCGTACATTCTCAATGTAAAACTGACAATCCATTGTTGCGTCTTGAAGGTGCTATTATAATTGCTACATTAACACGTTGCCTTGGTTGTTCAAATGTGACTAAACAGTTGGAATAGATAACCCTCGTTAAAGTTCGGACATGTACACAGCAGGAGATGACTTCCCTTTCAGAACCTGAGCAAGGCAATGATGAAAAAGTAGATGACAGCCAAGTGAGACGTAGCCAGGATACCAGTAATAGAGGCGGGCACCCACCGGGACAAGGCTTACTACAGTGCCCACTTGCTCCATAAAGAGAAGTCAAAGTTATGGACTGCTGTTAGAGTTAATGGTTGTATAGATACTAGTAGACCCACACGTGAAAATTCACGCGTTTTTTACTGAATGCTTTCGTTTGATTTGCCAGTGGACGCGGGCTTTGCGAAAAAGTTTCCATATTGAAGGAAGTGCCTTTGGTATCCACAATACAATGCTTACAATACTTGTATATACCAGATCAAATTTCCTTTTATCTAAATCCTTAGGAGCGTGACACAGAGACTGACCAAGCAAGCAAGCAAGCAAGCAAGCAACAAACGGTGTATTATTATATAGTGGAATGCCTAAACAAGATATAGCTTGAATCAAATCGCCAAAAGAAAGAGGTTTTCCGTTTAAATTTTTTCTCACATTAGAAGATATGAATTAGATAATGAACTTTGTCCTGCATAAAATAATAAAAATTTATGAGCTACTTTAGTGATCATCTCAAAAATAATTACTCGACACTTTGATCCCTAAAATCACACAAGGAAAACATCCTACTTTCTTCAGAAGTAAATATCTTTTAGATCCTCAGGAAATCCTGTCAGATGGCGTATTTACATTAAAACAGGTAAAAAAGCAGATCAGGATTTTAAACCGATATAAGTCAACCGGACCCGACGGCCTTGATCTCCGGATACTCAAAGAAATAGCCGAAGTAATTAGCGTACCCTTAAACATCTTCAATCGATCACTTGAAACTGGGATAGTTCCGGAAGATTAGAAACTGGGAAATGTCACTATTTTCAAAAAGTGGAACAAAAAATACCTAATAACTATCGTCCAATCAGTATAACATTCGTCATCAGCAAAACAATAGAGCGAATACTTAAAGTCCGTATAATAAAGCACCTTAATGACCAAAATCTTATTACTGACACCCAGCACGGATTCAGGGAAAAAGTAGCTTCCTCACAAACCTCCTTGAGTTCTTTGGAGAAGTTAACCACATATACGACCGTACAAAAGCCGTAGACCTTGTATACCTAGACTTTCAAAAAGCCTTTGACAAGGTTCCCCAGGAAAGACTCATGGTCAAAGTGGAAGCGCATGGAATACGAGGCAACTACTCTCGATGGATACGAAACTGGCTCACTGGTCGCACTCAACGTGTGGTGATTCACGATCAAGCAAGTGATTCAACGCTTGTAACATCAGGAGCCCGCTCGTCTTCATCATCTACATCAACGATCTTTATGTCGGAATCATCAGTAAAATCAAAAAATTCGCCGATTACACGAAACTCTGTAACAAAGCATTCACCGAAAGGGACAGAGTAACTATCCAATCGAACCTCAACTGTCTTCTACAGTGGACCGAAACCTGGCAAATGAGTTTCAACATTGATAAGGTTCAGTAATGCACGTTGGTGCAAATAACAGGCATTTCCCACACACGATGTATGACATACCCATTAAAACAGTCCAGCAACAAAGAGATCTAGGTGACATTGTCAAACATGACAAACAAGTGGAATAAAGCGTCATAAATGCGAGCAGGATTCTTGGTTTTATTGGACGAAACTTTACAAGTCAAAGAACATAATATTACCGCTCTATAAAGCGCTAGTTCGGCCTCATTTAGAATATGCAGTGGAACTCTGGTCTCCTACCCTACGAAGAGATATTAATAAAATGGAAAAAAATCAGAGGAAAGCAACGAAGATGATTCAAGAACTCCGCAATCTCAGCTACGAAAGACGTCTTCAACGCCTTGAACTTATCTCTCTAGAACAAAGAAGACTACGGGGACAACTTATTGAGACTTATAAGTATCTCAACGGCCTTAACAATGTTACCCTGGAAGGGCTTTTCGAAAGAGACCGTAACGTACGAACCAGAAATAACGGCCAAAAAACTATTACTGAGAAACTTCAAGACATCCCAAGCTATGAACTTCTTTCCCGTTAAAATTGCCGCAACTTGGAACCAGCTGCCCGAAAACATAGTTTCTGCTGGCACTGTGAACACATTCAAAAATCGTCTCAACAAATTTTAGATTACGAACCCTCCAGTATTATAACGTATCAACTCTATGTCCCTAACTCCTTAGGGCCAGTGTATGATTGTGGTAAATGCGTGTGACAGAAATGCTCGTGCGTGAGTGAAATGCGTTTACATGACTGAATTGATTCATGTGGTTAAGGTGTACGTGCATGATTGATGGATTTACTTTAGACGGCATGGGACTTGGGTATCAACCCAAAAATGGGCCAAACGGCACGTTCCTATTGCTTTATTCTATTCTATTCTATATAGCTTAAATGTAGACACCAAGTTCAATAATTTCATTGAATTATCAAATTCAATGAACAATTACAAAATCAAAGAAAAATATTCAAGTAACCATCTTTAACCCTGTCAATCCTAATGGGTTATATTTGTTTAAACAGTAAGAAACATATGTGCATGATATATATACATTCATAATTTTGAATCCGTCTTATTTATGGGCTAATGAATCCATTATCATTGAAGCTTGGCTGAGCAAAAGTTGGATCAAAAAGGTCAAGAGAACTTTATCTACAAACATAAGATTTCATCTCCAGATTTGAACATGTTACCACCAATTATTAACTAACAATTTACAAAGACTAGCAATAAAAAACAATAAAAATTAAGAGACTGAAAATGCATTGGAGTAAATTTATGCATACCCTTTAAGAAATAATTTAATGGGCAGAAAAATAAAAAGCAATACATTTTTAAACATAACCGATTGACATACAATGGTATGCAATTACCCAAAATATAAAAAAACAATTACATATAAATACATTAATGTTCCAACAAAAAAAATCACAATTTCAAGTGGATGAATTTCATTCATTCACAATAATGAGTTTCTAGGCAAAAAGAGCTAGTCATGTAATTGAAAGAAGTAAGCATTGATTGAGATAAGATATTGTCAGACATACCAGGGCACACATTATCTCAAGAGCCCTTGACACAACCTGCGTGTACTCACCGAATATCTCTGAACAATGTGTTGTACAGAGCCATAGGGCCAAAGTAGCCAATAAAGGCTATGATGGACAGACCAATTATTGTTGTCCATGAGAAGAGACAACAATCCATCTGCAAAGTATAATGGGTATATTGTAAAATTTGATTATTTCCAAGCAAAGAGCTACAAATGTTTAAAAAGTTTACACTGCATTCTTTCAAATTATAATATTCATTGTTGTTAAATACTATATTTTAAAAGATTTTTAAAATTGTATTGTTTACATTAAAGAGAAAGAAACTTATTTAAAAAAGTTATGCCATAACTCATTTAGAAACATGAATATAGCATTAAAATATAAGGGATGAATTCATAAAAATTTGAACATGAGTTCATTCTACACAAATTTTAAATAAACTTCTGTGTATGGCCCACAAAAAATGTCAACTTTTTACAACATTAGATGCTTTAAATGTACACCTCAGTAAACATCAACAACACATCTTAAACAATAAGAGACTATGCTAGCCAACACACAGAATTATTGTGTTTGAAGCATCTTAAGTTTTAGATAGAGGCATTTGATGGTATAAGCATCTCAGGCCTGTGGTAGAAGCTCAAAACCAATATAGAGTAAAAAGGATGAGAAACTGAAATGAATACTCTTTACTTTATATAAATAATTCATATATTATCAGTCTATAACTTTAAAAAGGACAGGTATTACTTAATTCATTATTATATTATTTTTGGCTCCAATTTTTTTCTTTAATATATGGTTTAAAACTAAAAATATTTACATCAACTCATAAATAACTTCCAAATTAATCTTTTCTTCCATGAAAAGTTGTTGGTCCAAGTATTACTCATATTAAAGAATACTTCATCTTTCAACTTTTAGGCAGTAGCAGAAGTGGGAATTCCAACTGCTGTGATCCCAGCATGGCAAAGCTTCTAGCCACCTAGTGCAACACATTATCATTTCAAGAAAAAATTTGACTCTACCATTTAAATTTAATTCATGTTAACCCAATTTGAATTTCAACCAGTGCACACACATACTATATTTTGTAGTCCACACACATACTATATTTTGTAGAGTCTACACACATATTACATTTTGTAGAGCACACACATACTACATTTCTTTCAAGTAAAAATTCTTTTGTTAACTTCTGGACTTATTTCCAAGCAGTTCTCCAGAATTTTTCATTCTTATTATGATTATTTACATATTAACTTAGTATCATTAAAACTTACCATACAAAAAATTAAATTATACATATGATAACAAATCACTTGACACTAATGTATTATTTAAACTAGAAATTATACATTAATCAAAAAAATTAATTTATAACACAATGAAAAAACATTATATTTAACTTATTACTCACCTTTAATAACAACAGAATAATATTCCTGGATGTTCGTAGTAACGCACTTGTGACAGCTGGTCAAATTTTAGCACATGTAGAACAGCACGACCGTCAGCCACTGTTTATCTTCAGATGGTAGATATTACACTACCTTACTATTAGGTTAGTGCACTCACTAACCACAGAACTTTTAGCTGTCTGCCAAACCCTCTTATCAGGAATAAGAAGATGCTCTTCAATGAAACCCAGCAATAGAAGCAAAACAGATTAAGGAACTCTTACGATAACCTGATAAAGCTATCGTACGATTATTATCTTCATGAGAACGAGACTGTCCAAAAACATTAAAGCACAGGTCCTATAAACACCTTATCGTACATAGACAGTCAATGGAAGAACGGTAATGGCTTCCATTTCATACCAAATTCAAAGGCATAAGGCGCTGCTAAACGTAAACACACACACAGGAACTGCACGTACAGCCACTACGACTTTTCGCTCAGCTGTGAAGAGAATTAAGATTCGGGATGTCAACGAGACAGCAACTTTTTTCCCCTGGGAAGATCAAACTTAAAATGTCACAATCAAAACAGCTTGTGCAGAAGAACAGACGTACCTCTATGAAAACTCTTAAATTAATTTATGTTGTTCTCTGCTTAATATAACAAATAGCTGTAATACGTCTAACTAAAAGATAAAATAGGCTACCAGTAAGAGTGGTTTCATTATTGACACTATATTGGCATGAACCTTTTCAGAGCTATCAACGATTTATCAACCTCTATTCAAATTATTTAATACCCGAATAATGTATATTCCATTTCTTTCATTCTTAAAACTATTGGAAAACTTTTGATCAATGTACAAAGCACATCAGATACACTTTTTAACAGNGATTACATAAGAGATTTGTAAGCATACATTACATAGCTTTGAGCCAATAGAGATATTTGGTTAAATTCACAAGTTATACTATCAAACTTTTAATATTTTCCTTTGAAAACATTGTATCGACGATCTTTTTTATTAGATGCTAATGTTCTCTCTGTTTTTAGGGTTAAAGCTCAAATGATAGTTGAAATTACCGCCTGTTTTGAAATGTGGAAAGGTAAATGAACACAGTCATGCATGCTTCTTCATAAATAATGGGAACTGTTTAATAAGTGCAACACCTGCATGATATATCGTAAGTTATAAATCATTGATGAAGTATGTTTTTACCATATATGACAAATGAAACGTATTTCGGTTGTAGATTATAAGTAACTAAAACAATTTTTAAGCGTAATCCACTAATGTTTGTATACTTAACTTTTCAATGTAAAGTTGATTTACGATTAGTTGTTAAGGTATGTTCAACACAGTGCTGCACAAAAGTTGAGGTATCAGCGCTGAAGATAGAGCCTGGGCAGCTTAGACTTTGACTTGATTTGAGGGCCAGCTTTGGCTGGGGACTATGTTACAGTCTTTAAATTTCCTATAAAACACCCATGTACGCTTATGTCAAATTTATTTACTCTGATACTATACGTTTTGCGGAATACGAGCACTACAGAATTGCAGCATCCGCCGACCGAAGTAACAGCCCTTATTTCTGCAATTCCGAATTTTCTTGCACTTCTGTTTTATTGTTTTTTCTCATCTCTTCCAGTCTATTCCACCTTTCATACTGTTGAGTATATAATGTTGAATTAGGTCTTGTGTGGTTAAATTTTTTAAAACCTCTTGTTACTAGTGAACGTTATAAATGAACATCCTGTTATATGTAGACTTAAGATTTGAGGGCCAGTGTTTGGCTGAGGCATTTGTAACGGCCTTTAATTCCCTCTAATACACACACATAGAACAGGATAGCATACCAGAGTTTTTTTCCTGTGAGCCAGAATCGTCTAAACTAATTTCTCAAGGGCTCAAAAGCACGCTTCAAAAGGAGTATTGTTTATGCAAATGTATAATTTTCCTCTTATTAAGGGGAAATTTCTTGAAATATTTATTTTGAAATACAAATGGGGTGAAGGTTATTTCTGAGACAGTTTAATACTGTATATGAACGTTTTTGATAAGTTTTTGAAACATGGAAAGAAAAAGAACTTGTATTAAAGGTAAATAATGCTGTTATCATGTTAGATATAGGATAATGAAACAGCACTGTATTTATATACTTCGTTTTTTGTAGCTAATGAAAAATTAGAAAAGTTTTAAACAACTGAATTACCAATGTTCTAACACATTGTTGATCATATTTTTTCAGATAAACTGAAGTCTTACCCATCTACACGATGATTATGATGCCTGAAGTTGATGCATTTGTGGAGAATTTCACTGATATAGATGAAAATGTGTACGACTTATGGCTACGAGGTTTGTCTGGTAAGTTTCACTTGTGAAAGTGTTTGTGTTTTTGTATTTGTTCTAAAATATTGTATTGATATTGGTATTATTTTATTGGTATTAGTTAGTTATTGTGTGTGGTGTACATTTTGTTCCAGTTCAATAACAGCTAGGACAATGGGAATCAGATGGACAAGAAGCTAAAGAGACAAGGAACTATGGAGATAAGGAAAAAGGGAAATAAGAAACAAGGGAGATAAGGAACAAGGGAGATAAAAACAAGGAAGACAAGCAACTAGGGAGATAAGGAAAAAGGGAAATAAGGAACAAGGGAGATAAGGAACAAGGGAGATAAAAACAAGAGAGATAAAAACAAGGGAGATAAGAAATAAGGGAGACATGGGACTAGGTAGACAAGGAACAAGGAAGACAAGGAACAAGGAAGACAAGGAACAAGAAAGACAAGGAACAAGGAAGACAAGGAACAAGGAAGACAAGGAACAAGGAAGACAAGGAACAAGGGAGACAAGGATCAAGGGAGACAAGGATCAAGGGAGACAAGGATCAAGGGAGACAAGGAACAAGGGAGACAAGGAAAAATGAAGACAAGGAACAAGGAAGACAAGGAATAAGGAAGACAAGGAATAAGGAAGACAAGGAATAAGGAAGACAAGGAATAAGGAAGACAAGGAATGAGGAAGACAAGGAATGAG
>VCRD01002517.1:0-83941 GCA_006783055.1 Trinorchestia longiramus | reverse complement strand
TGGTCAGGTAGAGGTGTGTTGTGTGTGACGGTCAGGTAGAGGTGTGTTGTGTGATGGTCAGGTAGAGGTGTGTTGTGTGTGACGGTCAGGTAAATGGAAATTATGAAATGGCAATAGAATTTTTTTGTCAACGTCTTCGTCAATGTCAAAACACAGATTCAGAAAAGAATAAGGGAAATTCGTAATTATTTCACTCATGAGCATAATTTAATAAACTCCACGGACTTCAGTCGTAATCTTTAGTGGGTTTCGTATTGCAACAGATTTAAAAAGAATTACTAAAATATTAAAGTTCATTATCACCCAATGCGTGATGGTGCACACATCTAATCAAATTCAGTCTCTTGACTTTAATTACAAATTTCATTCCAGTAATCCAATGCATTTCACTTTACGAGTTAGTGAAGAATTGAACTTATTTATTACTAAGTACTCTCAATGAGTACAATTTTAATACACTATTCGTAGCTTTATGCTAAGTATTCCTGATGTCACATTCACTTCTGACTCATGCACATTCATGCTTTGTGTGCATAAGTTCCAATGTGAAAGTGTCAAATATTAATAAAAGTATTTTTCAGATACTAATAAAGTGCTCGTTAAGTTTATTTTCAGAGCGAAAAAAAGCACATAAAAGTAATGAATTTTTTGCCCCTTGCTCTGATTTATCATTTTTTTTGTTGAACACGCAAAAATGTCAGACGGGTGATGAGTAAAATTCTATTGCCATTTTTTATACATAACAGTTGAAAACAAAACCTTAATGTTTACCACATTCAAGAAATTGAGGAGAGCAGTGACAATTCACTACAGGAAATCCCTTCACGCAAGCACAATATTATTCACTTCAGGCAAGCACAATATTATTCACTTCAGGCAAAAACAATATTATTCACTTCAGGCAAGCACAATATTATTCACTTCAGGCAAGCACAATATTATTCACTTCAGGCAAGCACAATATTATTCACTTCAGGCAAGCACAATATTATTCACTTCAGGCAAGCACAATATTATTCACTTCAGGCAAGCACAATATCATTCACTTCAGGCAAGCACAATATTATTCACTTCAGGCAAGCACAATATTATTCTCTACACAATAATGCGCGAAGTCGTCAGTCGTGTTGACCCCTAATTGTACTCGGTAATTTAAAGCAAGACTTCCGACAGCAGGAGCATTGAGAAACTTTTTCATTTGTCAATAATTATACTCAATATAACGCCTACCCTGATGATGTAAAAAGGTAATTTGACGATATTCTTCGTTCACATTCAAGGAGATAAATTTAGATTGTTTTTTCATTCTAAAAACCAATGTAGAAGCTTCGATCAAAAAAACTGACCGAATTCTTACGTACCCATATTGTTGAAACATAAAAGAATTTCAAGAAATAGGCGAGTCAACCTCAATGATGTGTGTCTCATCCGTACGAAACTTGTACATCTTACCGAACACAGACGCGTTCTTCTATTCCTGTTTAACTTGGATGCAGAATAAATTCATCAAATTTGTTGAATACAAATAACTTTGTTCCGATGAGAAAAACTTTAGGAGGATTTTCCTTAACTAAACTAAATTGAACAACAACAAGCACACTATGAAGTGGAAGTTTTTAAAAGCTTACTTTTTTAGAAAAGCATTATTTTTAAATATCTTGCTGCTCGTTTCAACATTTAAAAATGCACAATATTCATAATTTTTTCATTTTTCTGCAAAGTTTGTGGAATTTACCTTTTTTTGTAAAATTTCTGTATCAGATTTCATTTTGTTATGAGACGCTGAAAAAACGCAAGTCATGTAAGGCTTAAAAATGCTTTCATCATTTCGTTCTTTTACTATGGTGAGCTAACATCACAATGTGTTGCTAAAAAATGGGTCCCGTATATTCAATATTTACATATAACCGAATCGATGGATATGCTGCAAAAATTTGCCAGTATGTCTATATTCAAAATGAATTTATAGATTATATCAGAATTCTACTTTCAGCCCATGCTGTCCAGACAATGAGTCAATACGTCATGTCAATAGTTGAGGCACGAGTTAAATAAGGCAGATAAGGTCAACTGGTTTCTGCCATCTCCTCTCTCACTCTCAGGTACGAAGAGCCCAAAAAAATAGTTTAAAAATCTATATCACAGATACGAAGTTCCCTTAACCGGTCTTCGAGCGAAGCCCCGGTTCTGAAATACGATTTAAAACTCGATTGAGTCGCAGGAACGTCTCTTGTTTCAGTTGAACCATTTTACAGGCAATTTTCTCTATGAAAAATTCTTTTACGAGGCACTCTCGTCTTTAGGAGACACATGCACGTGTTCCAGAATCCGTACTTTGCTGTTAGGACGTATACTTGTATAAGGCAATGCCATGATTATCAACGGCAAACAAGCAACGATGATTCAGTATTATTAAGCCTATATTATAAAAGCCGTTGTCTATTGATACACAGTATGTACATGTGTGTTTGGTGCCATGAGAAACACAGGAGAAAATCCTTATTTTTTAAATTTAAGATCCTAAAATTTTAATTCTTGTGCGGATATATGCGTATAATATTATTAAAAATTAAATTTTCTTAATATGCAAGGCATGTATTTTAAGCATTGTACTGGGGGTACGATGCATCAGATTACTATAAAATATACGATTCTCTTTCGGTATTAACCTTCTTCATCTTCAATATGGAAACTCCTTCGGAGAAGGAGCGTCGACTGGCAAAAAAAGGAGCTTATCTCAACAACAATAAATTGTCGTCCGAGAAGAATGAATAACAAGTTGCTTTTTTCACGTTCTGGACCACTAGTAAAAACAAGATGTGCTTCTGTTTCTGCAGTAAAATACTGAATATTTTACTTCTAGTCTGTTGAATTAACTGGAGCAGTCATTTTGCACTGCTAAAACGCCTTATCAATCTAAAGTACTACATACATAGTGCCACATATTCACGTATCTTTCTGGGTTGACAGACGTTTTAATTTTTCAAAGACAGTTTCACAGATACCTAAAATGGATTTTTCTACCGCATGACATTATTATCATCGCCAGAATAAATGATTTTAATCTATTTGGCTCAAATTATCGGTTGCGTTACGTAGAACAAAAATAAAGAAATACGAAATAAATTGTTTGTTCAGTATTTTGGATACGCAGCAGTCGAATATTAATCAAAACGAGTCATTTGCATTTTATGAATTAAAATTTTCAAGCTGATGATGATCTGTTCTCAGTAACGTTCTTTCCTAATGGAAATAATTTAAAATCTATTTATTTCGCCTTATTTTTTACAATTTACAGGATATTACTGGATATTGAAAATGACAATCGTTGAACAATTTGCAGAATATCATTTAAAACACTCATGATTCAGATCTTTCAGCTCCTACATGCTATACAGTATCAGATTTCCTACGTACTATACAGTATCAGATTTCCTACATGCTATACAGTATCAGATTTCCTACATGCTATACAGTATCAGATTTCCTACATGCTATACAGTATCAGATTTCCTACATACTATACAGTATCAGATTTCCTACATACTATACAGTATCAGATTTCGTACATGCTATACAGTATCAGATTTCCTGGACTCTATACAGTATCAGATTTCCTACATGCTATACAGTATCAGATTTCCTACATACTATACAATATCAGATTTCCTACATACTATACAGTATCAGATTTCCTACATACTATACAGTATCAGATTTCCTATATACTATACAGTATCAGATTTCCTACATACTATACAGTATCAGATTTCCTACATGCTATACAGTATCAGATTTCCTACATGCTATACAGTATCAGATTTCCTACATGCTATACAGTATCAGATTTCCTACATGCTATACAGTATCAGATTTCCTACATGCTATACAGTATCAGATTTCCTACATGCTATACAGTATCAGATTTCCTACATGCTATACAGAATCAGCTTGCCTCAGACAAGACGGAGGGGCCCATGATATTTATTTTTAAATCAAACACGACCACAACCAGAGATCAAAAGGACAGTACAAACAGTAGCGAGCAGAAGCTGTTCCAGTGCCTGCACTGAGTACGCGGTGGTTACGTAATCCAAACACAAAACTGTCTGCAAAATGGTGCCACAATTTTTGAACTCGTGTTAGTATTCTTGGCGAGAACCAACACTAAATTGCTTCTACGAACAATGCGGGTTTCTCGCCGCTTGCTTCTATTATTTTGATGAAAAAACAGTCGAATTTTTGCTGTGCAGAAAACCTTCGGTATTTTTGCGACCATTTCTTGAGCAGCTTCCAGGTACGTTGTCCCCTCACGTATGCTAGAGGAAATTAGGTACTTGTACTTTGTGCTAAACCATACAGGTGTTAAAAGCCATTGAATCGCCCAATAAATTTCATGATCTGCAACATAAGTCATTTTGAACATATGTTGCAGGTTTTAAACTTATGAAATATTTAAACTTATGTTGAAATGTTTTGGCATGTACGTTTTGCGCACATGAACGTAGTATCTATTGTTTCTTTTTCGTATATCTTCTGAAGATTGAGTAAAATTGTTACATCGACATGGTGACAGCATCAGCAGCGTCTTCATGAATTACACCCGCTGTCGTGTGAGGGACTTGCTTCTCTGTCAAATTCACGGATTTTATGCAACTATCTTCCCCAATTTGATTTATTTCCCTGTTACACGTTCAATATTATTGTCATAGCATCATCCCATCCATGGCCCAAAATAAGTTAGCTCTGATTATTGCTGACACAAGAGTGTTTTGTGGGCTGTGCCAGCGGCATTGATGGGCGGCGGAAGAACTCAGGCGAAAAGAGAGGGCAGACAATTCTTCGACTAACGAGCGGTCGACTTAGTCGCCTAAATTCCCTCCAGAATCTCCTTCAAAAAAATAAAGCTCTTCGAGAAAGGCAAACGAGACCTGTAAGTCGGTGTCTGGTTGACCAGTGCTTCGTAGACTTCACAGGATTACTCAAAATTCTACAAACGCCGTGCAAATATTGACCTACTCGGCTTCCTAGGCTAGCCGAGTGAAAAATGGTACCTAAATTCTGGTCATCGATTTAAACCTCGCGTGCATTCAAATTTACTGAACTTTTCTTACGTCCTAGAAGGTTATAGTACTAGAATTTTTATGTCTCATAGAAGTCGCCAGGAATACATTAGAGAACATTTACAGCACGCACTTTCCTTCCAATTAATTTTTCCTAACCTTATGAATAATAACATGAATTTACCGACGAAAAGAATGGTTGAACAGAATTGCTGTCGTTTGAGTGTTTTGTTAAGTAGCGTCCTCCACACACCTCCACTTAAACAGTATCTCCCTTTACTATAGAATTGCATTTACAATGAAGAAAACTTTAGAAAACAGCGATCGTTATTTTAATTCCCGTGAACGTCGACGTGTTCCTCACACAGCCCATTCTCAGCTGACCGTTCTGAAGACAACATTCATCAGGAGAATCATTTGGATGTAGGAGCGGCTCACTCGACCATTTCAAGTCATATCTAACGCCTGAATGGCCCCTGAGAGACGAATAAAGGCCGATAATCAGGGAGTCGCTAAACTCCTGTTATCTGCGGAGCCTGTATACACAACGAAGGACCTCACACGGCACACAGGATGCTCTAGACGCCAGTTTAGGTCTCTGTCATTTGATATATTGTGTCATTCTGCTTTTAGTCCAGGGAAACTAAAGATCGTTAAGAAATTAATTGGTCTTTATAACCCTGTCGGGCTAAAATTTTTATTTTATACTGAAAATCGTCCTTTGTAATGTTTTTTAATCAGTTTCGTCCATTTTTAGTCGCTCCCTGAAATTGGAAATTCCGTGCTGAAATCAGTAGAGTCTCCTTCGTCTCAATCTGTTCGACTTTGCAGAACACTTCAAATTTAAATAGGAAATTACTCTATTTCTTTTCAGTTCATTGTTAATACTTTTTCAAGTATATATAAATTATTATTCCCGGAGATGTACACAATAATGCTGAATATTGTCACAGACGGACATCCATTGACCGTCACTTCCGAAGCAAGTCTTCTGTGCATTGCAGGCACCTGCATTACTACTCCAACCAAAAATGTAACCATTTTTGTGCATGCTATTTATTTCAGAGGGAAAAGTCTCTCAGTATCCTCGTCTCCGACTTTTTGACGCACTAAAGTCTTGTGAAAATGCACCTGAATTTATGTTGATACGGGCGTTTCTTGCATACATTCGGACATTTACGCATTTAGTGAATGAGGAAATAGCTTCACCGGTAAGGAAATATTGAAAAAGAAGTAAACTTTACAAGCTGGTTTAATGACACGTTTATAAATGTCACATGAGCCTGGCCTTTTTACTGTTTTCTATTCATTTTGAGACTTTTTGGAGTCGTCTTTTTTCTACACTCCATCTCATTCAAGAAACTCCCATAAGTCATATACTATGGAGTACATAACCGTACACCCTTCACAGCACTGACGGTTATGTACTCCCATCAGTCATATATGTACTAGGGAGTACATAACCGTACAGCCTTCACAGCTCTGACGGTCACTCTAAAGTAAGAACCAGTCTAAGCGGAGCAGCGTTCGGCCCAACACCTTATCCGGCCCAAGAAATCCTCGAGCTGACAGTAATCTCACGGATCCGAGCGATCGCAGCAAGTCAGGCTCATGAATCCTAGAGTGGATCTGAGAAAGTGACGCTCGTGCTGCTCTCAAGAAACACGTGCACTTTACAGCTAAGTCATGGCCTTATCGCAATCACCTCCTAGTCTGTTGTGTGCTCAGTGTAGGAAAGTAGGTAGTGTTCGGCAAGTAGTCTGTTTAGGAGGTAGTGATGTCCTTATCGCAATCACCTCCTAGTCTGTTGTGTGCTCAGGTGTAGGAAAGTAGGTAGTGTTCGGCAAGTAGTCTGTTTAGGAAGTTTTCATGACCTTATCGCAATTACCTCTTAGTCTGTAGTTTTCTACGATCTAAAAAAGTAGATAGTACTTGGGGAGTAGTCTGTTTAGGAAGTAGTCTTGACATCACAATTACCTCCTGGTCTGTAGTTTGCTAGGAAGAAGTGGGCAGTGTTTGAGGAATAGTCTGTTTAAGAAGTAGTCATGACATCACAATCACCACCTAGTCTGTAGTGTGCCAGGAAAATGGAAAGTGAATGGTGTTTGGGAAGTAGGAAGCTGGTGGTGTTAAGGAAGGAGACCATGTGAATGGAGTACGGTGTTTTGATAACCAAGAAGTTGTTAGGGGAATAGGGATGACGTTAAGGAGGAGGATGATTGTGGAAAGGTGGATAATGTCAGAGAAGTAATTAACGTTAACAAATTGAAGGATCTTAGGGAAGTGGATGATGTGCCGGAAATGGATGATGTTAGGGAAGTGGATGATTGGAGAGAAGTGAATAATGTTAAGGAAGTAGATGATGTGAGGGAATTGGATGATGTTAATGAAGTGGGTGATGTTCGGTATATGGATTATGTTAAAGAAGTGGATGGGTGTGTAGGAAATGGATGATGTTAAGAAAGTGGTTAACTTAACGAATGTCGATGATGTCAAGAAAGTGGAAGAGGACGCTCTTGAACTCAGAGCAACAAGTTCACTGCAGTGCTGAGACAAATGGTCTAAATTATTACTTCATTTATATTTTAGGAACGAAATGATGTACGATGCTCATGCTCTGAGGAGAACATATCTACTGTGTAACCTCCTGGTCAGACTCGGTCTTAGTTATTTCTACCCTTGCATTTTGAGGTTAATTCTTGGAGAGATGTTGCTGGAGCTGTGGGTCCATTTTATTACACGTTAGCCTTAAAAAATTTCAAAATCTCTCCAAATTTAGGCGTTGCAGAGAATTAATAGTGCTAGCAAAACTTGGATGATGTAAACAGTGGTGAATGTATGAACGACTTTAATATCTATGGAGATTGTATTTTATCCCGTGCTGTCCTCTGGAGAATCTTCGATAAATGAACGAAATATAGTTCATTTTACATTAGTCAGAATAATGAAACCCAGTACGCAGAGAAAAAGATAACTAGCTAATAAATACGTATAGTGTATCATAACAAAACTAACCATTACGTTTAGCGCAAAATAACATAGACTCGACTCACGACTACGTTCAGTGCAAAATAACATTACAACTAACAACTATATACAGTGCAAGATAACAATATAATTAACAACTATGTTCAATGCAAAATAACACAACTTAACGAATGACGTCATAGTGCAAAATGACGCTTTTTAACCCTTTACTGTCTGAATTAATTTTAGCAGTTCAGTCCTTCTGCACTGCTTGTGTTGAAACTAGTAAGCCGGTGCGAATAATAATGCAACATTTGACTGAGCATAAACAGAACATGTTCCGTACTCATCACACTCCTTTGCTAGACTCTATGTCTAGCAAAGGAGTGTGACGCTAATTACAGACGCATTGCTTTTCACTGAGACGAATTCGTCACAGCCAGGCATAAAGGGTTAACTAACAACTACGTTAGATACGTTAACATTAACTAAATAACAGTCAGGACAAAGTAGAGACTAAGGTTCCCGCTGCCGGCGTTTATACGAGGACGTTAACCCTTTCGATTATAATGAGATGAATTTTTCCCAGCAGTAAGAAACATATTTATGGGATAAATATGTTCATAACTTCAAAAACGTGTTCTATTTATGGGGTCGTGAAGCAATTATCTCCAAAACTTGGCTGAGCAAAAGTCAGATCGAAAGATTTAACATCAGCAGCGGCGTCAATGACGGGCGTGAGCACAGCCTTCAACATCGGTGGTCATGTGGTGAATCCTGAGATGATGCTTGCAGTGTCCTGCAGGGCTTAACATCGGGGATCCTGTTATAGATCCTCAGTCCTACTTGCAGTGTCCTGCAGGGCTTAACATCAGGGATCCTGTTATAGATCCTCAGTCCTACTTGCAGTGTCCTGCAAGGCTTAACATCAGGGATCCTGTTATAGATCCTGAGTCCTACTTGCAGTGTCCTGCAGGGCTTAACATCAGGGATCCTGTTATAGATCCTGAGTCCTACTTGCAATGTCCTGCAAATAAGCTTTTGTATCAAAGCCAGTCAGGAGTGTGCATGGACGCCTGTTTACAGGAGGGAGCAACGTCAGGTGTTCCTGTTTGTGAAGGTCTGGAAAATTCCACGGTCCCAGAACAAACCGCAGCCAATGAATCGGAAAACGTCACTAACACCAAATCAGAGCGAATGAACTGACGCTTGCAGGCTTATTTCGAAGCCAAATGAATGTTGGTAGCCACAAATATGATTAAGGCTACATCAGAGCAAATAGACTGAAGTTTGTAAGCTTATTTCGGAGATAGATGAGTAATGCCAGATTCTAATATGAAGAGAGAATGTTTAGTCTTCTTGAACTAAGTTGTTTTTTGAATATATCATAATTTCAATACAAATTTTTGCTAATTGTGGTAGTACAAATTTGATATGTTTATTATACATTTAATATCAATATAAATAACTTTATGATTTTTATAAATTTGTGAAATCCACTCGCAGATGAAAATTTATTGTTGGTTACAAAAGTGATTCCTCTTTTCCTTCTGTAACCTCAAGCCTTTCTAGTTCCGCAATTTCATTCGTTTTATTATTCAATTAAATGTGTCAAAATTATTTTAATTTCATTGCTTCAATATAGGCCTGCACGGCTGCGTGTTCAAGCTCATAACTAAGATGATCCAACTGTCCAGTTGTTCGACCACCATTGTCTTCAGATTTTATTCTTGAAATTTGGCTAGAATATGTAAGCAGCGAAAATCCTATTCAGTGTTATTCCGTCCAGAATATTAGGGCTGAACACATTGGTCGAAATATTTTTTGTCAATGTTTTTCATTCTTATAAGCTGCCAGTTGACATTCCGTCTAGCAGCTTGAAATCTACAAATTCGAGTCAAATTTTCTGGTAGAAAAACTGGCCGAAATTTTCTGGCACGGAGCCCACTCGCTGAATGTATGCTGTTTAATTCTGAGTTAGCCTCGACTATTCCCCCTGACTTTTTTGAGGCCTTTTATACAGCGCCAGAACAATGGTAAGGTCTCGTTTTAAATTTTGCCCTTTGAATTCTATCTCAGAAGAAATCTTGAAAGGAAGTGAGCCATCAAACATAGAAGAGGCTTTTCTTCCTTCCTCGTTCTTCAAGCCAGTCTAAAGAATGCCATGCCATAGTTTTTCGGCATTTTAATTACACAAGATTTCTTCAATAAATTTTGTTTGAGGATTTGAATTATGTCTGGGAAACAAACATGGATAAAAGCTTTCTACCATTGCTATGAATTTTAGGTTTAATTAAGTGATCCGTCATCAGTAATAGTTCTAAGTAACGTATGGTTATCTAATATATATATAAATATGTGTGTTTTCTAAGTCGTATCATTTTTGTAAGTACCTGTGAAGGTGATCACTTAAAAAGAAGTCGAATAAATACATATTTTTGCATTTGTCTATGAGGTATATACTTGTCTATATTGATTAACCAAAATATAACAACAAAAAAAGAACTTAATTTTTTTCATATATTTTATTAATGTTCCTGACTTATCTATGATGCAAGAAAAACAAATCTCTGTGCTCAAAGCGTGAGACGGTAACCTTGCTTTAGATGAGAGAAATGGTTGTTTTCATCAGACCGTTTCCGTAACACTGACTGAACCTCTCTATCTTGCCGAAGTAAGCTACTTATGTGTCATTGCTGCAACAACTTTTGTGATCATGGTCTTAAGTTAGATCTTTAAAACGTTTTTAACTCTAAACGTAACATAATTTCAATTTTCCGTTGTACGGTTTGGTCAATTTTAGTTTATAATTTTGTACGCGTCTTATTGCTGACACTGTCTCAAAATAGCCTCACCGTTGATAAAGGAAAGCAGCATCACTCACTGAACTTGTCACAAAACCTGGACTTTGGTCGAGGCTCTTTTTGAGCATTTGTTCGACTTAATCAGAGTCCCAGAAGATATCAGCAAAGTTGGAATTTATACCTCACCGTATCTCGAGAAGTCACCAGCACTCAGCACGAACTGGCCAGTCCATTTGGTCACTTTTCCCGGAAATAAGATCGCCAAAAGAGGCTTAGGCTCGCAACATTTTGCCACGTTCACCTCTTCTTTAGCAGGTCTCTCGAGTCCCTGAACTCGAAGGTGATTTAATAAGCTGTCCAATTTCTGTCGATTCCATGGACTGCTGCCCAATTTGCCCTCACACCCAATTACTGGTCAGGTAAATGGTAGTCGACGTAACGTAGCAAATTCCTAGAAAAGATTTGACAGAGCGTTTAAGTCCGTACGGATTTTGCTGGGTCAAAATTTGCGATTTTTGCTTGACTTGTAAATAATATGTAGGACATTCATTCGTAGCTTCAAATGTTAGGAACTGAACTACACAACAACTTCAGAGTCCTGCCTGCTGGTAGACATTTTAGTGAAATATTTGTTGTTGTCTTTCTGTTTATTTTTTGCAGTCTTTTTCTGAAATGTTGTCTTTTCCTTTTTGAATAATATTTTCTCCGGACTATTTATTCGACAGATCGGTTGAATGTTTTGCACTTTTTTGTGAGCATGCATTGCATGAAAATTAAAAAAAGAAATGCTGTATTGCAATCGATTTAGAATTTATAATTTGAATATTTTTGAAATTTCTTCACTAATATCATTCAATTTAAGTAAAGGCTGTTCTCCTTCTATTTTAATGTTTCACTTTAAAACCCATGGTTCCGCGCATGGTATTCACCATTATGAGGAACAGTTTAGTCTTTAGAATTATTTACTTACATGTACCATATCTCCCCGTGATACAGTAATGATAAAGCATTACGGGCTGTTCTTATGATCGATGGCTGCAGATGCGACACATTCTACAAGAACAAACTACTTGGCATTTAATTCTCTCTATGTGTTACATTTTCTAAGGAAAACATTGGTAAACATTTCAAGCCAATTGTTCATTGTGTAAATGAAATGAATTACAGCTGTTCTGTCAGTTAGAAACTTTATAAGATCGTTTACATTCAGGACTGATCTCCTCACCTTCACTGGTTTACATTTTCTAACTCGGTAACGTTCCCACCAATGCTGACAATTATTTGTTCAGTATCATGAAATCCACTTTTGTATTACGAAATATGAAATTTTTCACGTTATTATCAAGACACACAAAAGAAACAATCATGAAGTGGTGGCTGAGTAATCTAAACTTTCTTCCTCTTCAATTTACATCATTTAACACGTTGACTCCGAAGTGGTACGTATGTGTACCACTGAGGTTAGGTTCTGTAATTTTTTCAGATCCTTCTAGTGACTATGCGTACAAAGTGAAGATTTACACCAGTCAGGCAATTGGAGTCAACGTGTTAACTAGAAGTTACACTCCGTTTTGTCATGACAATAGACGACTCTGTTTTTCCTGTTAAATGGTTACTGACTAGCAAATTTACAGACAACAAGTAAACATTCAAATACCAACAAACCAATATTCATTGGGAAAGGATAACACGTATTCACTACAGTAATAAACTCATCAGCCACCAATGAGTGGAGTCGTCTAGGCTAAACTCATGAGTGTTTTGCCGTCTGGACAAGACCACGCTCATGAGGCTTCCCATTTATCAGGAGCGACAGTGAAAAATACCGGCCGTAAATAGCCCGTGGGTCGTCCGTTTGCTCTTACGTTGAAAATTTATCGGCAGTATTTTATTGCTCAGATACTTTGATGCGCACCGCCTTTCTTTTTTCCTCACTAGAATAGTCAAGACGGAGACAGAAGACCTCAGTTCAACATATATGACTTTTCATTGCCGTTAGTTGTCAAAATCGCTAGTGAGAGCCAGTAATTGATGTGAGCAGTGCATTATTGCTGGTATTTTTAGTTGAAATTTCACTCCTATGCAATCCAAATTTAGTAAATAAATGTTCCACCACCTCTTCCTATCTGGAGATTACATAAAACATAGGCTTGTAAATTCGTACATAGAGTAATTTTATATTACTCAATGTATGTATCGGTAAGAAGTGCATAGATGCAATATTAATACTCAAAACAGATCAAATTATCAAGCTTCCTACTACTCTTGCGTGTTTCTCGTATTTTAAAAAGCGCGCTGCATTATTCATTATTTTGAAAAATCAGGTTATCACTGCTAAGGAAGTTTTGCAAAAATAATTATGCTACTGGATGTCACTCTTCAAACAGCTTACGTGTTGTGCGTACTGATGGAAGTAAAACTCTTTCAAGTCCCTGCTACGGTCAGGAGGTAAGATGGTTAAATTTTCCGAAAGTGAAAGAGAAGCAGGAGACGAGGCCCTAATTAGGGCTGTAGTTCACTCTTGTCACGTCATAGTGTGGTTTTCAATCTACCACACAGACTTCATTAAAAAGAAGACAAAGCTCAAGACCAGGTCCTAATCAGGGCTGTAGTTCACTCTTGTCACGTCATAGTGTGGTTTTCAATCTACAACACAGACTTCATTAAAAAGAAGACAAAGCTCAAGACCAGGTCCTAATCAGGGCTGTAGTTCACTCTTGTCACGTCATAGTGTGGTTTTCAATCTACCACACAGACTTCATTAAAAAGAAGACAAAGCTGAAGACCAAGTCCTAATCGTATGTATTTCTCAGCTTCATGCACTCTCTTATCAGGTGTGTCGTTTCAGCTTGACTTAGTCCATTTCAGGTCAAATTATTGCACTCACTCAACACGCATGTTCTCTTATTAACAACTCTTCTCACTCATAAATCGCTTGTTCTATGTACAGAAGTTTCCCATTAAAACATTTATGCACTTTTTGTTATAGCCTCGATGCCACTCGCTAGTCCTCTCCAGCTGCCCAAGACATGTGAATTTCCCTTCAATCATCCTTCCTAGTACTATAATGAAACATTTTTCAACTTGTGTGAAACCATGTTTCCTTCACCTTGTCAGAAAATTTTATTTTCATTAATGCATTTTTCTATGTATATGATAAGCATGAAAGTGAAACTTATATGGGTATTTTTGCGTACGTTTTTAGTTTGTTAGGGGAAAATGAAGCCTGTCTTGAAACTACGAGAAAAGTAAAATATTTGAAAGCTACTTGTATTAATTATACCTTAGTACATGAACATGAAAGAAAAATCATTTTATTAGGGAAGTCCTGAAGAAGAGGATTCTCAGACGTCGACTTTTTTTCGATTTTTTCATAGTAGAATATTTTTATAATACAATTAATGAGTCCTCTGAGGCGCGGTCTCATCCACTACAACCGTGCAAGATCATTCGTACCACAAAATTTATAGCTGCGTAAGAAAGATTTTTCATTATCCATCCAGAAAATATCTATTTGATTCTCTATCACTTAAAATCTAAGAACATCAACACACAAGCTCAAAATACCAGCAGCAAAGTTTTCAAGACACCGAGCTGTGCTTTAGCACTTGAAGAAAAAAGAAAGAAAAATCGTTTTTCACAACAGAGTTGATACATGACATTCAAATCCCTTGTAGTTGAAGTCGTAAGGTGGTGGAAATGTTATCGTAAGATTAAGACTTTGTGACTGGAGGTGCTAGACTCGTTGCTCTAAATAGAGGCGCAGACGTCTCATAACGTAAAAATTTTGTACGTCTCAAACTTTGAACGTGGCGTGTATTAACTTTTTATCCTGACGTCTTCGAAGGAGAAATAATGGATACGTTTTTTGTAAACTGTCGTTGTTATTGGTTATTAGATGAATGTCTGAACGACGTATTTTTAGAGCGGAAATCCAGAAATGGAAGAAAGTGTTTCCTCATTTTTGAAAAGTCCAAGTTACAAATTCTAAGCGCAAGTCTCACTTTGCTACAAATAACATTCTTTAACACAAACCTGCTTGTTTCATATCATTCAATCCGCAGCAAAACTACTTACTCAATTAACGTTACCGAATTAAATTAGCATTGCTTGAGTGTTTGGGATTTGTTTATCGTATTTAAGCTACGGTATTCCTTATGGTTGTTCTTTTCATCATTGACGGGGGTTAAAAAACCTCTCCTCCGAATGAAATCTGAAGGACAGCGTTTGGTTTTTGCTGGGTGTTCGAGATCGAATCAAGATCCATTTAAAGAACGAGCAATTTTTCTAGAGCTCTTAAACTTTGACGTCTGCCGAATGGATTATTTCTTCCTGTGAAAATCAAATGACTCTTATCAGTAGAACTGGTGTCAAACAAAACAATAACATATTAGGATTTTAAAATAATCTAAGTGAGAAAAAGTTTTCTTTGACTTAATTCAAAACTTATTATGTTCTCAAGAATGATAAAAATATTCCTAGCGTCACCGACCATGAACGGTCTAAGACAACTTCAAATTAGTTAGAACAGCACAATTTTTTCGTAAAACATGTATGTGAAGTTCTCAGTAAGAAGTTCTATTATCAGTAATACTCAATAACTGAAACGGATTCTTGCGTTTCATATAAGTACGTCAGAAAAAGTCTATTTCAAGTCATATGAGAAATAAGAACTTGAAGAGCAGATATAAACTAAAAATGTTGAGATGTAGACTGTCACGTTATAGTGTTTCGATGCAAAAATGTTGAGATGTAGACTGTCACGTTATAGTGTTTCGATGCAAAAATGTTGAGGTATAAACTGCCGTTATAGTGTTTCGATGCAAAAATGTTGAGGTATAAACTGCCGTTATAGTGTTTCGATGTAAAAATGTTGAGATGTAGACTGTCACGTTATAGTGTTTCGATGCAAAAATGTTGAGATGTAGACTGTCACGTTATAGTGTTTCGATGCAAAAATGTTGAGGTATAAACTGCCGTTATAGTGTTTCGATGCAAAAATGTTGAGGTATAAACTGCCGTTATAGTGTTTTGATGCAAAAATGTTGAGATGTAGACTGTCACGTTATAGTGTTTCGATGCAAAAATGTTGAGGTATAAACTGCCGTTATAGTGTTTTGATGCAAAAATGTTGAGGTATAAACTGCCGTTATAGTGTTTTGATGCAAAAATGTTGAGGTATAAACTGCCGTTATAGTGTTTTGATGCAAAAATGTTGAGGTATAAACTGCCGTTATAGTGTTTTGACGCAAGAATGTTGAGATGTAGACTGTCACCTTATAGTGTTTCGATGTAAAAATGTTGAGGCAGAGACTGATAAAGTATAGCGTTTCGATGAAAAATGTTCAGGTATAGACTGTTACGTTATTTTGTTTCAACATAGAAATGTTAAAGCATAGACTGTCACGTTATAGCGTTTTGATGTAAAAATGTTCAGGTGTACACAGTTACGTTGTAGTGTTTCGATGTAAAAAGACACACAATAAATCATTTCTTCAATAAATCATTTCTATCCAATTTTATTTCCAGTTTACTTTGGTGTAGCAACGAGATGTAATGCACCTGAGGTCATCTTGGCACGCTATAGAATACGAAAAACCAATACAAGGTTTTCTCAACAACACAAAATATTCCGATACTTCTATGGTATACATGAGAGCAGCTGTTCAATAAGAGGAGCTTATGACTTTCAGTGAAAGAAGCTTCTCAGTTTCCTCGTTTCTATGGCTTAGGGACTCAGCATTCCTCGGAGGATATGTACCAGAAATTCTAAGCTCACCCAAAAGGAAATAGGTGATTCTAACAGAGCCTGTTAACAGCACACCCTTGGGAATTATCGTTTCTCAAAGGTAACTCTAGCACCTCACCGCAGAGCCAGCAACACCAGTTACTGTAAGCTGGAGTTGGCTAAATCTAGTGATTCGGTTGAGGCTTTCACCCTTTTTCTCCCTAAATCCTTGAACTAGTATCTTCGTTTTCGTTCGTTTCTTTAATTCCCCTTTTTTCGTCCTGACCAAATCCTTAACGCCTTTTTTGGGGGTGTGGCGGGCTCCACCTACAAAGGCGCTGAAGTATCATCGTGATGCCAATAATACAGAGTGTCTCAAAAAAATGTACTCACCCTTTAACCGTTGCTAACATGCTGTCTTCTTTGTGTTGCAGGTGTGAGGTTCGAACCTTTGCGAACATGATTAAATGTGATTAAAGAATCATGTTCGCAAAGGTTCGAACCTCACACCTGCAACACAAAGAAGACAGCATGTTAGCAACGGTTAAAGGGCGAGTACATTTTTTTGAGACACCCTGTATTGATTCAAATTTTCTGCGGATCTCTTAGTGACGGTTGCCGTAACTTAGGAAGAACGATTGTAAAGCCTCGAATAAAATAATGATAAAAAATGCTACTACGTACGACGATTTGGCGCCGTCTCAATTTTAGTCAGTCTGCGTTAGCTATAAAGATAGAATTATTTATTGACAATCGACAACCATCTTCAAATGTCCTTTTTTTAATATTAATGCTTGTACTGGTATAATTCCTCCGTGAGGAATGCATTTTACACAAAAACTTCAAGCTTGTACCATGTCGACGCTATAAAAATACGTTCGAAACTCACTGTTTGCTACCTTAGATTGTAAGAAAAAATAGAAATTACTTTAGCAAGCATACATGCCTGGAATGAAACACAGTTTCTTATTTTTTCCGCTCTAGACACTTAATAAATGAAGAACAATATGAAATTTTTTTCGCAAAATTTAAGCAATACCTCACCTCAAATTCACGTTTAGACCTGATTGTCTCATAAGAATTCTCTTTAAATTTTGAGTAATGCCAATTTTAAAATTGTCCCTTTTACAATTATGGTCAAGAAAAAAACTGTTGCAATATACAAAGCCTGATCAACGAACGGTTTCGAGATAATCACTGAATTGGCGGAACAATTATCGCTGACCAAACAAATCGTTCTTATGCACGCTAGCTTTCGTAGCGCTAACATGCAAAAGTCCACCTCATCTCTTGATGGTCGGAATTAGGGTGCAAACTGGCCGGTGAACTGTTTGAGTACAGACGTCCAAAATACACCAACCGCAACAATAGAGTATAACAAGCTTGTTTTCTTTAATGATAGGACCACAATTAATGAGCGTTTGAATAAATCATAGCAGGGTGATGCAGTTATTCAAGACCATGACAGGCGTAACTGGCTTCAGCAAGCACTTAAATGTTTTTTACGGTAGGAGAGAGAGTGGAATCCTCGATGTAGAAGCATTTTAGTTTTCGTAGTAGCATTACAAGGAATAAAGCAAGTTGTTTGGAACCCGGCAACAGCTCAAATGGTCTGACATTACCCAGGCAGTACTGCTCAAACTTTCTAAAGAGCATGAACAAAAGTAAGGGGCTATTTTGCGTTATATTTATCTCCATTGCCCTCACCAGCTCATTTTCACTAAGCATTAACTATTAGTTCTCATAGTCCAGCTATGGCGAGTCATACATCAAATTGCACCATGATGCATTCATGAGTTCGTTGAGTCTAAACCCAGCTAGTTCTTTAATAACGTAATAGCAACACGAACAAAGAGCTTCCTATTCGCATTTAATTTTCATAGGAAATCCAGCTGGAATAGCCATACACCCTTGAGTTTATTCAGGTACGAAAGACATAACATTCCCATCTCAGGGGTGAAGGAACTTGTGAAACACGGGAGAAAATCCCGTGGACTTTCCTGCGCAAGGCCATAGATCCAAGACTCTCTTCCTCGTTTGAAACGCGAGCAGCGTGGTCCCTGGAGTGCACAACTGGTCGTAACTGCTGTGCCTTGAGTCTTTTATGATATCATGGCTGTCTTTTCTAAAATAAAATTCAATATTTTTATAGTCGTATGCTCTGAACAGAGGTTTCATTCTGAACGGGTGACAGTTTAACTGTGCGTTTATGAATATGTTTATCAAATACTCATTAACAATGAAATCACCAAGACAGTCCTTAGAATTTGATGTGACTTAATATCTCCGATCTATATACAGAGTCTGGCAACATTACTTTATTTTTTCCAAAGCAAAGCGCTCTGAAAAAAGGGAGTTATGTTTTCACACCCTGTAAGGTAAAAATTTGAATGTTCTGAATGCCGTTTGTTGGCTTCTCTTTGATGCAAGGAGTGCTTCATGTGAGAACCTAGCGCAAATATAAGTCATTAAAGCAAGAACAGAAGCCAATCGAAGAGTCAATGTTAGTATTCATTACTAATACTAAAATCCTTTTGCATCAAACATTCATCAAAGTATTTTCTGAGCTTTTCTATCTTAACAATGGGCGTACAAACGTAACGAAATTGAGATGGCTCGATACGATGCACGACAATTTAGGATATCATTCATGCACAGAATAATTAATAACTTATGAGTATTCGCTTCAAATCAAGAAACTTTCTATAATCAGAAGACAGTGTTAAATATTTTTGCAATAGGGTCTGATATACGATAATATAAGGTAGGTTATCTGAATGATTATGAAACCTACGAGCTCGAGTAATCAGTAAAATGAGTAACTAATTGCAATCGTGGGTCGGTGAAAATTTTCAAAACTGGTGAAGCAGAGCATGCGTCAGGGCACCGCCGTGAGGTCCCAAAACTACAACTATAAATAATATGTATAATAGAATAACTGATTTCAGTCGTCTGTGAACTGCCACTTAAATTTCGGGAGTGAGAGTTATTTAAAGTTTGAGCCTCTCTGGTGTACGACATCAGTAGGTACATAATGAAGTATAGGACACGTGGTGAGATCCAATACAGCTTGCTGCGATGTTCAACTTATTTGATTCGAACTTTCAAGAAACTGACTCAAGAATTCAGGGGCGTCTAAGAACTTGAAATTCTTCGTCTTGCAGACTAGGCTCTCGAACTGATTTTCAATCGAGAAACTCTGATAGAAGTTGACGTTATTTCCCTGCGAGAAAAAGTTTATCAGAGTAGTAAGCTTCAAGTAAAAAACATGGCAGGCTTCGGGATTTCAGTGATTTTGTAGTCAATGCATCTCATAGTCGTAAAATATCTGGCACAAAAACTATTGTCATTTGCAAGCATGAAAAAGGATTTCTTTTGAGGCAGGAGTGCAATAAATGTTAGTATTGAAATGAAGCTAAGGAAACCACATCATTTTCTTACTTTGTTTAAGATGAGAATGTGAGACTGAAATAATTCACCATTGATTGACCAATGCGTTTTTTCTACAATTATTTTAAAAATTCAACCTTACAGGTACTTCAACCAACATTATTTCTCAGAAAATTTTAATGATGTATTTTTCATAAAAATCTATTCGTACTGGGTGGCACAAAAGTAACTTTAACATTGCAAAAATATATTACAGACTCTATCATATAAGAGATACGAAGTCCTAGGCAGAAAATTGTAGGCAGAAAAAATGAACCCTGATATAGTCGTTCGTGCATTTTGAGCGTTAGTACTTAAAATTCAGGGAGTGAATCTTTTTCATCTTAATTAACTTTTTATGATTAGCTAGCCTTGAGATCTAGTCGAAAAAGGCTAAGATTTTGCATTCGTACAGTTGGAATAAATTATTTTGAAGTCATTTTGACAATGGAAATTGTGATCATCTCGTCGTGTGAAGTATTTCACGTAGTGTAACTATAGCATTTGCAAGAATAAACGTGATGAACGTCTTTGAAGACTACAAACTAATTAAGAATTCAATGAAAACTATAAATTCACGAGCTATAATATGCTATTTTTAAACTAAAAGCAAACCTCCAGAACCAGCTAACACCAGAGTCTCAAGTTCAATGTAATTTATATCCCATTGATCTCATATTTAAATTATTTAGCGAAGTTAAATGCAAATAAAAAGTAACTTCATTTTTTACGGTTATTGGTGCATTAATTTGGCATTTTTTCGCTAATTACCGCGAGTTAATTGTTTATGATCTATAGTACATCACGGACTATAAACAATGTTAATGAATTCACGAAACGAATTGATAATTTGCACATTTTGTGGTTTGTGTGTTCGTGAGGTAATCAGTTCGTGTGTTCGTGAGTTAGTGAGTTTGTGCTCTGTGAGTTTATAAATTAATGAGTTTGTGTGTTTGTGAGTTTATAAGTTGGTGAGTTTGTGTGTTTGTGAGTTTATAAGTTAGTGAGTTTGTTAGTTTATAAGTTTGTGACTTCGTGTGTTTGTGAGCTTATAAGTTTGTGAGTTTGTATGCCTGTGAGTTCATAAGTTTGTGAGTTTGGGTGTTTGTGAGCTTATAAGTTTGCAAGTTATTAATTTTCACAGTAGTTTTCTGTAGACCGTCAGCATTTAGTGCATCTAATAGCAATCTATTACTCTCTTAGGATAACACTTAAAAGATGGTAAGAACATGCCATTTTGAACTAACTCTATTTTGATACTATAAAAAACACTCAACTAATTTCGTTATTGCATTCTACATCATTGCATTGACTATTGGGCTTACTAATGTTGAACATTGCTGCTTAGTCACAAGATTTGTCTCGCTCACATCCTAACAGTAACACAGTCACATTCTTTTCATGTCGTACTCGTATGATTGATTTGAACATTTTTCAACCTTTCCAATTATTGAGCATTTTTAGGTCGCCCACTAGACGGTCATTAAAGGTAAACACTTCCATTTGATATACTGTATACAATAATTGCATCACACATGACTTTGGTTCGTAAAGCCAGCTGGGTGACGGATGTATTGAATATAGTTCAATTACAGCATCAATAATTCAGATGAGTTCTACTCAGAAAGTAACAACCTATAACGTGACTATTAAGGTTCATAGTTTCACTTTAGGTTCATTAACATTCCCAGCTTCCTAACGAGTTTAAGTAATAGGACCAGCTCCTAAATTCATCACTGTTCGGGCAAAGGTTTTGAAATATTTGAACGCATTCGGATAATAATTACAGTTCTTCCTTTGAGGAATTTCGCATTTTGAAATTGGTTTGAGCCTAGCTGTCCTCCGACAAAAAGAGTGAAAGAAAAATGATGGCACCAAAACCTGCATTTGAGGCCTAACATAGCGTGATTGCAACACATCAATTCATATGTCAAGTAATTCAATAATAAATCAAAGTCCATTTTGTTAATATCCGTTAGCATCATTAGCTGAAGCTTCAAGAATACGAGTATTACCATATTTATTCTCGTGATGACGTGGCAGACTGAACCAAATGAGCCTTATGTATAAAGTGTCCCAAAAATGCATACATTTTTAAAAGGCTGTACTTTGAATACTATTGGTATTCACAAAGTGTACATAAGGTAAATAACAACGTATTCTCGACACAAAATAAAATTTTAGATTTTGCTTTTTTCGAATGAGACCTGTCCTAGAATCCTAGCATCAGTAGTATTCAAACCACAACTCTTTAAAAATGTATAAATTTTTACAGTAATTTTTTATACAGAAGTAACTTGAACTTTTTCGTTCGCATTAGTGATCACCTGCATGAACATTTTTTCAGATAATTACATACTTATGTACTGTACGTATTGCTCTGCACCACCACCAGCTTGGTCGACTGGTGAGCGAACTCGCTTGTGAGCGGGAAGACCACGGGTTCGAATCCCGCTACCGCCATGGTTGACGCGGCTAGAATTACTGCATGGGACTTGGGTTATTAACCGAATAATTATCGAAGTAATTATCCGTACCAAGAATGGACCCGAAGGTTCGTTCATATAGCCTCATTCTGATCTGATCTGCACAGAGATTCCTGTTATATAGATAGACTGCAAGGCCATAGACATACCTACAGTATGATTGCTATCCCTAAAAAAATACTAAATTAACTCATCCAATCGTCATAGTAGATGTTTGGATCATTAGGGAGAATAAATTACCAAAGTTTGCGCTCTAATGATTTTACTTTGGAAAAAAACGTAAAACTGACTGCTATGATGCGTAAAGCTCTGATAAATTTGGGATTAAATCTATTGGCAGACCACGAGAATGATTGTACTGTATACAAAACTCTACGTCAAAATGCAGCATTGAAAACGATACCAAAAATTCCAGATTTCTCACAATGTGGAATTAATTAGCATAAAACTATATCCATTGATAAACAATGGCTTTGAAAAGGAAAAACCCTGAAACAAAGCTTCATTAACGTTCATGGTAGAATCGGGTCTTAATTTGCCTGGACAGAACTGATTCTGTGTGCCTGATGATTTTCAACAACGTTGTGCTCTGCAGCTCTGCGACGTATAGCTTTCTCGACAAATGGAGTCTCTTGTAAGTCTTGGTCTTCCACAAACACGAGCCCTGGAATAGCTCACCAATTTCCAATGGCTTGACCTTCCTTTGCTGGACGAGCTCAACTTCACAGGGCGTCTGGAGCTCCTTCATCTAGTGAGCTTAAGCCTTCGTCTCTACTGCGATATCAACTCGTATATCCTTAAAAATTAAAACTATCCAGTCTAGTTTTCCAGGGATTTGTGCACTCAATATTGGAATACCAGTTGCAATTCTGCCATTCCTTGTGAATGACCTGCCTATTTGTGTATGTCATATCCAGTGAAAAACCCCATAAATACTTAAATTGACGAATCAAATTCAGGAAGGAACGAGGACAATGCGCAAATTTTCGTTAGCAACGAAACATTGACTTACTGAACTTTTTGGGTGCCTCTACGATTTTTAATATGCAAGCGTTTATTGCAGACATAACGTGCTAACAAATCAAGTAACTGTACTCAGATGACAGATGCATTATCATTTTAACCGTAGGAAATATTTTTATTCCTACCATTTTACTCTCATATTTACTCCTACCGTTTTACTCTACAGCTTACCATAAGCATAATAAGTTACCTCTACTTTAAACTATAGGGCAAAACAGATGACCTAAGTTTCCCAGGTTCTATTTTATAAACTGTTTTTCAGAAAATTATTCATAGAATTTAATTCTTTGTTTTATTTTAGATTCATCGAAAAAGGAAAATTTAAACCAAGAAACTGTGACGTTTTCTCAGGATTACGTCTTCCATAAAGTGACGGCTCTTCTTCAAACTCCTAATAAAACTACATCTCAAAACACCTAAAGGAATATGTGACATTAATTTTTCAGTGTAAAAACCTAGAAAAAATTATAGAACATCAGACTTAAGAGCTCGGTTTACGGCCTCTGCTTCCATTAAAAGCTTACTGTAGAAACTGAAAACCGTAGACGCTGCCGACTTTCCAGTTAAACTTTAACAGAATTGCAAGTTGTCGCAGTGATTAAAAGTATATGTATATAACGGTACAATATTCAACGTATGTATATAACAACTAGTTCAATACATGCATAACTTTCAGAAATATTTCTAAACATGCGAAAATTAAATTGGTGAATATTGAAAAAATGTGTAATCTGTTTTTAACACGTTAAGTGCGAAGTGACCCACCGGTTGGTCACTCACGTTTGGTTCTGTAATTTTTTTAAAGCTCTCTAGTGACTATGTACAAAGGAAAGATTTGCACCGGCTAGGCAACCACACTTAATGTGTTAAGCTTGTATTGATAAAAACTAGGTGACGTCTTCTGAATAAAATTCAATGTAAATTCTCTTTTCATTTGAGGTCTCTTAAAAGCGGTTTATTGCAGTGTGTTTGGGGGCAATTAATATTAAAGTAACATTGAAACTTTAATTTGACTTCATACGAAGCTTTGGACAATAATAATTGCAACATTTTAACAATACGTACTTTTTCTATCAAATAAGAAACAAAATTTCAAACTCGCAAATTCTTCTGCGGAAAAATTGTTCATTTTAACGCAGCGACTCATGAATAAAAAGTTTCTTAAGCTCAACTTAGGAAAATATGTTGGTTTTAATTTGCATTTTCTTGAATTGTTCGAGAAAAGAATTCACGGTAAAACTTAGGTCAAAGCACAGGATTTACTATGAAAAAAATCATATTCGTTGTTTGTAACAGGCAATTTTGTCGTAATCCGAACTTGTTGAACTATGCAACAATGTTTATCATTTTACCTAATACCTTGCAGAAACTACTGATGCAAACTTACCTGAAGGACGGCGCAAAAAGTTATCAGAAAAGAACTAAGTTCGCAGAAGCTTTTGAGCTTCTTGTTTAATCGAGCGAATTTTAGATATTCAGAACAATACTGAAGTAGTCAAAGAGGAACAACTGTATTATCTTTATGAAAAGGAACATATATTATGTATGTTCCATTATATCATCCGAACTAAAGGGAATAGATGTTATCTTCATGAAGAGGAACGCCTCATTTCATAAAGTTACGCAAGCAAATTCGAATCATGAATTTTAGATGAAATTCAAGGTTTCTGCGTGGTTTATAGGACACAACGAATCTGTTGCGTGGATCCAAACCAAGTAACGTCAAGAACATAAAAATCGTGAATGTTTCAATCTCTTTTTAAATTAAAAAGCCGAACGAAGTTGGGTCTGAAGTGACCACCAAGATGTATTTAATTTTCTATCTATTGATTTCTACAGGAACAGCCCCACAAAAAAACATAACCATGTTTCCTGGTGAAGTACTTTCTTGAGATAATTACTGAAATATTCTAAAGAATAATCTTATGAAATGAATATGTAATAAGAAATGTTCTTGGTCCTATCGTAAATTCGTATTTGGCTCATCAATCTAAAGGAGTCGCTGTCGTTCTCATCCCTCAAGGCGTGTCGTACGAGCCACGTAGCGCACGTCTGCCGGAGCCTCAAAACTCAAGTGTGGAGCAAAGCAGAAATTGAAGTGTGGAGCAAAGCAGAAATTGAAGTGTGGAGCAAAGCAGAAATTGAAGTGTGGAGGAAGGCAGAAATTGAAGTGTGGAGCAAAGCAGAAATTGAAGTGTGGAGGAAGGCAGAAATTGAAGTGTGGAGGAAAGCAGAAATTGAAGTGTGGAGGAAAGCAGAAATTGAAGTGTGGAGGAAAGCAGAAATTGAAGTGTGGAGGAAAGCAGAAATTGAAGTGTGGAGGAAAGCAGAAATTGAAGTGTGGAGGAAAGCAGAAACTGAAAGTTGAAGTATGGAGGAAAGTAGGGACGGCTTACTAAAGTTCATCGACCTTAACGACTCCTCAGTTCGAATTCTCTAGTCCTAGCATTGATTAATGTATCTGCATTTGCTTAAAACGTCTTCCAAAAAATGGAATAAAAAGTTTTTGTGCTAAATATTGTGAAGTGTTGGCTATACGAATTCAAACAAAAATCACTAAATGTTTAAAATTATAAACTACAGTTTCAGATATTTTAAGAACACATTTCCGTCGGCTTTATGGACATACTGGCATTTAAACCATGAATTTATATACTTTTTTGTTTCTCTTCTTCAAATAATTCCTGACAAAAAAGACAAGTATTTATATTGTAGCTTCCTTATTTACCATATTGGTCGTGTCTGACGTGATTTTTTGTCCTGAAATTCGTGGTATTAAAACTAAGCTTACCTTGTGCTGTAAAGCTAACCCTCCTTTCACTACTGATGACAGACATGGAGGTGATGACATGTACAGCTGTGGTGATGACATGTATAGCTGTGGAGGTGATGACATGTATAGCTGTGGAGGTGATGACATGTACAGCTGTGGAGGTGATGACATGTACAGCTGTGGAGGTGATGACGTGTACAGCTGTGGAGGTGATGACATGTACAGCTGTGGAGGTGATGACACGTACAGCTGTACATACACTGTGTGTTACAGGTGAACTCACTCCCTAGGTACACGTAATAAAAAGAATGAAAGGTTTTTATACCACATTTTATGTAATGTTCTTGCATTCCTATATGTTAGAGTAATTAAAAAAATTATTCTGTGCCTCTTCTAGGAGATATTTTTCCTTCATTTTCTGTCCTCTGGATTGAGCATCAACAACAAATAAATTGATCATGATCCAGTGTGCTAACTCTTTTAGGTAAATTAACCAAATTAAGCGGGTGTTTTTCTCTTTAGGAGCCATTCCTCATAAAATTGTAAGTTAATAATTGTTTCATCTCTCTTACGCTTGACTCAAAATTATGCACGTTCTCATCAATGCACCCTGACACTGAAAATACTCCCCCCGATTGCACATTTGGAAATTTATTTGATCTGTGACGCGGTCATTTAAGAACAGCGTCTGTTATTCACAACGTGTCCTGAATGTTAAGCGATCGCCGCAAAAACAAGCGCACGAGCGAGAATGAAGAACATGCGCTCCTTTATTTTGAACAGCTCAAGAGACGCCAAGTTTTTGCCGGCGCTCCATGGAAGCAATTTCTTTCTTTTATAGACTCACGTCACGCAATGGACAGAGCCTCCTTCTCCTTCTTCATGGAATAATTAATACAAGCAGAAAAGAACTATTTTTCATTCCACGCAGAGCGTACGCGTCAGAATAAATGTTGAAAATTGTGTAAAATTTCCTTGAATCTGGTCTTTTTCGGTACTTAATCTCGCGTAATGCGATAAAATTATACGTGTATGGTTTCTTTTTTAGTTTCGGTTGGATTTTCTTGGGAAAATAAAAATTGCAATCTATTAATATAAAAATACGACATCGAGTCTCTCGATTTGACTACGGAAAGTAATTGGTCAACTTGTTTTTGCTATGATTCCGTTTCGATTAAAATCCATGGAAACTCTATTCGATGTCTCACTGTCATACACTTAAAAATGTTTGAACACAATACGGCATGATATTTATACGAGGCGGCCTTTGCTTATGCTCCTACAAGTAACCACATCCAAAAAGATAAATAAATTTTCTCTATTTTTCTTTGCTCCTCGTTATTTTGTCTTAACCAAACGAACTCGTAACACTATTTCTCCATCAAATCTAATATTTATTCAACCCTTTCATGAAAAAACTAACAACAGTAAAACAAGTATGGCAATAAAATAACAGTTTTAGTAATTAGAATCTTCGTAACAATCTTCGATTAAAAATAGTTGTGATTTTTCAGCCTTTAATTAAGAAGCAAACCCAATTTGTCCTGAGGACTCTCAGTCACGCACGCACCAACCAGACTATGATTTATTTTCTGTTTGCTCGAAGAAATTTTATAAAATTATCATTCGATAATGGCTCAAAATGAACTTCAACACTCATTAAAAGAAATGTAACAAAATTACCCTAGAGTACTTGAAGATTCACCTCTAGGGCAATTTTCCCTTGTCGTTAAAAAACAATATTACGTTTTTCATACCTCACTTCTTATAAGATCTTAAAATTCTAACTTTGTGTTCTTTTTCATGAATAAACTCATATCATTCGATAGTGAAAATTACAGGGCTGCAAATTAAAAGTGGGACTCAAAAGTTTTCTGTTGATCTGCTTTGGTGAAGTCCCTAAAAGTGGCTGCGGGCAATCTAATTAGTGCTGGGCAATAAAGACTTAATTGGTGGTGGCCGCTCAGGCTGCTTACTGGTGGAACCGTCAGGACGCTACAAAACAGGCTTCTTGTAGCGGCTGTTGGGGGAGCTGAGCTACAAAACAGGCTTCTTGTAGCGGCTGTTGGGGGAACTGAGCTACAAAACAGGCTTCTTGTAGCGGCTGTTGGGGGAGCTGAGCTACAAAACAGGCTTCTTGTAGTGGCTGTTGGGGGAGCTGAGCTACAAAACAGGGCTTCTTGTAGCGGCTGTTGGGGAACTGAGCTACAAAACAGGGCTTCTTGTAGCGGCTGTTGGGGGAGCTGAGCTACAAAACAGGGCTTCTTGTAGCGGCTGTTGAGGGAGCTGAGTAAACATGGTAAATGTGGACGAGGAAATGTAGGTAACGCCGAAAGTAATGTCAGTATAAGACAGTTGTTTGTAAATACTGTACATGTGTAGCTGTAAGCAACAAGGCTGTTAAAGAATTGCTTGATCATAAAATATCAGTGGTAAGGGCCTCAGAAGCATACCCTAATCTGCCATAGAGAAGCCACTAATGAGAGATTCAGATGAGTGGAATATGCATAAATCAAGATCGCTAAATGCTACAAGTTTTTTAGTAAATTCAGCATTTCCAACTAAATTCGAAGTAAAACAACCACACAGAGAGAGATTCATAAATTTATATATCTATGGCAGGGAACCCATAGAATAGAATAGAATAGAATGAGGCTATACATGTAGGAACGAACCTTCTGGCCCATTCTTGGGTCGGATAATTACTTCGATAATTATTCGGTTGTTTTACCCAAGTCCCATGCCGTATTTCTAGCCGCGTCAACCTATAGTCCATTTCCCTGTACGTGGTAACGCAGAACTACTATTGAGCTCTGTCTAGATTGGCAGAAAATGAGTTCAGAACGTACGTATCGTAGGTAAGAAACGGTAGTGATACTTTTGCCAAGATTTACAGAGACAATGTCTGCATAAGCAGGAGCAGTAGTGATACTTTTGCCTAGATTTGCAGAGACGATGTCTGCATAAACAGAAACAGTATTGATACTTTCGCCTAGATTTGCAGAGACGATGTCTGCATAAACAGAAACTGTAGTGATACTTTTGCCTAGATTTGCAGAGACGATGTCTGCATAAACAGAAACGGTAGTGATACTTTTGCCTAGATTTGCAGAGACGATGTCTGCATAAACAGAAACGGTAGTGATACTTTCACCAAGAATTGCAGAGACAATGTCTGCATAAACAGGAGCAGTAGTGATACTTTTGCCTAGATTTGCAGAGACGATGTCTGCATAAACAGAAACAGTAGTAATACTTTCGCCAAGAATTGCAGAGACGATGTCTGCATAAACAGAAACAGTAGTGATACTTTCGCCTAGATTTTCAGAAACGATGTCTACATAAACAGAAACAGTAGTGATACTTCTGCCTAGATTTGCAGAAACGATGTTTGCATAAACAGGAAGAAACTTGCACTGCGAACACACTGAAAGCAGTTAATTTTCCGAGATTAGCTGTATATATGGAGTAGATAATCGCACAATGGCAATCCTTTGATCGTCACGAAGGTTGATGTACAGAACTCTTTTTACCTATTACCGCCTATGTTCTAGGTACTAAAGAATTTTTAATGTTTTCACCCGTTCGATACCATTCTACTCTGCGATCTTAGAAATGATTTTGCTGAATGTTTTGAAAAACACTTAATTCTAAAGAACATCATGTAGTAGTACGTATTTCTTGTAATTATCATGTAATTATTCTTATCTGGTTATCATATCAGTACAATTTTCAAGTGCACCGATTTTTAGTACCTGTAAATAATATGATAAGAAGGAAGTGCAGTTTCTTTTATATTCCATCAATTTTTCTGTTACTGTGTGTGTATGAGTATAAAACACAAGCAGCGTATAACATTTGGCAGATAACAAACAAAAATCTAACATTTGATCAGTCAAATGTTGTACCAAATAAAATTAAAAAATTAGAAGATCTACAAGTATTATTGAGAAGTAAAATAACTTACGGACACAACCCTGACAACAGCAGTTCTACTGATGGGTTACATGCTATTATTTACTTGCAAGATGCAATGCAAAATGCTAATCAATAAGCAGTTAAAAGCATATTTTGTGCTTTGAACTTACCTTTCTTTGAAGAAATCAACCAGCGGTACTGAGGCGATGAAACTACGGTTAGGAATTCTTTCATAGATGCACCCAATCGATCCATCGCAACAAGAAGTAGTCAAAATCAGTTGAAAGCCAATTAGGGTGAAGTAATGGTGAAATTCATATAGTATCAGGAGCAAAAACGGCGAGAGAAGATCGTAAAACAGTCTTAAACTACACTTTATAACATTATCAGTGCCGAGGCAAACATTTTTTGGCGAATATTCAAGCATTTCACATCATCATTCGCCATTCTGACAGCAGCAGGTAAATGAAAAAATTCATTATCTCATAGAGTGTACACAAACCTGCTATCCATACAGCTTTTTTGTCTTGTCTCAGAAGCTCATGAATTCTGTTATACATCACCGTCCTGTGTCATACTGGTCTCATATTTTCTGAAGCCTCCACAGGCTGCACAGTTTCTGCTTGATCGATGAGCAACGGTCTATTTTGAAGCTCAGGGACCAATGAAGAGGAAAATTCAGCTTGCCATCACAAGGAAGTCACGATCTAGTGAAGGATCAAACCCGTCAGGAGTTTGGGCACGGCTTGTCCTTCTCCAGCTCTTCCTCAGATCCTCCATCGTAAATCACAGGCTTAAAAGGATTTATGCTATTGAATTGGCCGAGCAAGCCCCGCAAGTAGTGTATGGAAGCGGGAAAAGGGGAGTCTCACACGCTCGGTCCTTCCCCATGAATTCTTGGGGGAGTTGCTTGTGCTGTTGAGGCTCCGGTGAAATGACGTTGATAATAATACTCGACGCTAGCGAAGTGAATTGGTTATGGTCCATGTAAACTGATGCATTTGAATGTACAAGCACTTTACACTGATGATTTTTTGGATCAATTTTCAAACAAAAAGGCTTCAAATTAATCGTGTCATTATTAAAATCACGATGTTGTGAGGTACAATATTACAAAAATTTGCAATGTTTCGAGACCTATGAAGGGAAGGAAAACATTTAAATTTGAATGAGCCATTCCCAACTATAAGTAAAAATTTGAAGAACATCTTTTTACTTTCGTGATGCATATAAAAGTCCAGGAGCTCTCGCATTTCCTCTGTTATTAACTATCACATTTTGCAAAGTGCCTTGCAAAACAGGAGGCAATATAGTTCATTAATTAACAGAGTCATTGATTCGATTTCAATTCAATGCGCTTCATCTCATTCCACCTGAGTAAAACAGCAGCAGTTGAATTAGTCTGGCATGCAATTAATGGGTTTATTTAACAAACAAAGTTTCGGGAGTTGTTCTAAGTTAATTTAAAAGACAGAATTGATGTACACCATCTTCAGAGTCATTAATAACGGCTTGAACGCCGAGACCTGTCACGCATTTGATAGACTTTAGGAGCCGAGCTGCGTGAGGAAACATAATTCTGCTTAAGACCAGACGCTTGTCATCGTGCTCGACTGGCTCGCCTGCTCTAGAGTGTCATGATCAAACTTCAGCAGCTTTTGCCGATGTCGACTACTGAGTTATTATTTATCCAGATGCCCTGGAGCAAAAGAAGAAATGTATTTTTGAAAATTAATCTGGAAATCAATGTGCTTATGAAGATACATTGTCCAGTTATTAGTCACGTCTTTGAACAGAGAATATTTAGACATGAACTCTGGAACTTTAGTAAGCAAACACACTGAAAGTGAAATATAATATAGAGGTCGTTCGTCTGACACACACGTACTACAGGAGGTCTCAAACATCACCTACGATGTATAAGACACAGGGAGGTTTTTTGAGCTAAAATTTTGGAAAAAAAGTGCGTCCCATATGCCGTCAAATACGGTATGTTTATCTTGATAGACTTTCTTTACTTCAGGATCAGTACATTTTTACGCAAAATACAAATTCCGTGTCCATCAACTACGAGTTTATAACATCCATACTTTCAGGGAAATATCCTGTTAGGAAGAGGATAATCCTATGGGCAACAAGCTTTTTTTACCGCAACGTCATTTTCACCACCGATATATTCTTTTAAATCATTCCAATTCTTTTGAATGACTAAAGAAACGATTTTGCAAGATATATCTGATGATAAGATTTGTAGAATAATATGCCAAAATATCACCAGTAGAAAGTTTCTACATTCAAACGGTACTTTTAAACAACGATTGTAATATCATAAGTATTAAAGCATGTTCGGAGACACGCTATCTGAACCGACTCAGACTTTGGATCCACTGTATAACTGTGACTGTATCCACTGTATAACTGTGACTGTATCCACTGTATAACTGTGACTGTGTTAACATTCTTGGAGAGCCAAACCCAAAATTATCACGCCACAGTTTCACTGAGTGGCTTAGCGACCACCCTCAGCTGCTTGTGTCCTTAACATTTGACAGATAACAAACAAAAATCTAACTTTTGACCAGCCAAATACCGTACTACAGGCAATTAAAATTTAAAAATTTGAAGATCTACCAGTATTAGCTGTAAAATAACTAAGGACGCAGTGAAAACGCACTTTAACAAATGCATGTAATGCATGTATTCTGGTGAGACACAGCCGTTCATATCCCTGTCTCTCCGTTGGTTTATTTTTACTTCATTTCGTTTTATAATTCCATTTCTATTTTTTAAAATAACATAAAAAGGCTAAGGTGTAGGGTCATCACGCTTATTTTGGATGGAATAACCTCTAACAAAAGCGTTATTCGACTCAAGGTTGTCGACGAAAGGGAAAGTTAAGAACACATGACAAACTTGGAGAACTGAGAACTGATGCAGAGCAAGAAAGTACAAAATTAACCAGAATTTTGTAAACTTTATATTATTGACAGTACGGAAATAGCACAGAGAAATATAGAGTAACACACAGAAGCCAGAGCTCAAAATAGCACTCAACCGTATGATGGGTGAATATTATTGGTAACAATAATGCATATTTCAAAAGGCTTTCTATTTATGACGTAGAATAGCGTCAGAGCAGAATATGTTTAGAACTGTTTTGCAGAACACAGCAGAATAAAACTAGTGTACAATAGCTTGAAATACTTAGAATGTAAGGTTGCGTGGCACAGAAATTGTATAAAATAAAGCCGAGTATCAATAGTACAGAAGATTGCGGGACGCAAATTGTTTAGAATATCACGTAGCATATGTACGCAAATAGAGCAGAATAGCTTGGAACATAAATATCATAGAATAGCAAGGAGTGCAAACATAGCAGAATAGCACGGGACATCTATAGCGCAGAATAGCTCAGACCAAGAAACCAGCTTTATTCCAGTGGCAAACCAGGCTGTCTGGAGACACAGCAGAGAGCTTAGTCCATCCACCTTGATATTTTTGCTGAGATCTCGCTGGTGTGACCGCTGGGCAGCGACCGATAGCGATCCAGCCAAGGAATTTCAGCTGAATTATTCATCTCTGGCACGTTTCTTCCTATGGTCCAGAGACAGGCTTTTATTCACCTTTTCTATAGAATTGCATGTTATGATATATATTAATGATAAATTAACCCGCTGAAACAAATTTAATTTGGTTTTAAATTTAGAAGCACGTTCACACTAAGTAGTTAAATATTTTGAGAGCTGTTTTTGTTGACCTTGCTTTACAAAGAAAATTGTGGTATAAATAAAACTCAAATAATGTTATGATTCTGGGCCACTTCGCCCATCAAAAAAGTTTCCTTTCTTGCTGCATCACATTAGTGGCATTAAAACTCATCTCCATCTCTCTCTGAATTAGTTTATAAGGAAAGTAATGTATTTTGTCGTAAGGAAATAAGGAAAGTAATGTATTTCCAGTGCTTGGACTTAGGTCTTGCACGTAAACGAGAAAAATTGCCTTCTTAGCAATGATATCCTTTCAATTTTCTTCCACACTCGACCTATTTTTGAGCGTTAGTGTGACCAGATAAAGCCTTAATTGTTAGCCTGCATGGATGTCACGTTCATGCCCTAACATGAGCCTGGCCAGGTAAGGCAATATAACTGAACCTTAAGGCAACATAAGGGCGTGTAGTGCACTGTAACTTGGATGTAAAACAGGGAGAATTCTCCATCTTTTGTACTTCATAAATGTACGAAGGCAATGAAAATACAGGAAACTGAAGGGAATAAATAGAGACAAAGGGATCATGCAGTACATACTCGTGTTGCAAGTACATTGTACATATGAAATTGTGGAATGTCTAATTAATCTCACTGGATATAGAGCGCAATAAGTGGGTATATTCATCAAACAATGTAATGATGAAAGCCTAGCTGTTGTTCTCAATTATAACAACTATTTAGGTCGAGAAAATTCCATTCGAGTAATGCTTGAATATTATGATAGATAACCTCGGCCCAATTTGAACTTCAGCCAATTTGAATAATTTTTTATTAGCATATAGAACATGTTTATTAGCATCTAGAGTTACTTCCACCTATCTACTCGCTATGAAAACAAGATGATTCAAAAAATAACTAAGCAAAATCTGCTTCTCCAACAGCTTGAACTCATTCCCCTAAAACAAAAAGACAGCGAGGAGAACTCATCGAAACCTATAAATATTTCAACGCTTTAACGATGTCACCCTAGAAGTGCTTTTCGACAGACACGATAATGTGCAAACCAGAAATAACGGAAAAAAGTAAAATAAGAAACTCCAGGACATCCTAAGCTATGAATTTTTCTATCATAGTTAAAATTACCGAAATCTGGAACCAGCTGTTTGAAAATATCATTTCTACTGGCACTGTGAACACATTCAAAAATCGTCTTAACAAACATTGGGTAAGAAACTTCCAGTATTATGAAATGCTGATTCAAAGTATGACCAGAACTCCAGTATTCCATTGAGCACAACGAACACACATTGTGTACTACCAGCCATGCAAATATTTTATCCCACGGGCCCTACTTTAAGTCCTACAATTTTTGTTACAAGTGAGTCCTAGTTAATGTGGACCACGGGGCATAGAATTTAATTATGTGAATCAAGACCCATATAAATATTTTATACCTAGCATCTTGTAATTACTAGGTACCACAAGTCATAGTTATAGTTATTGGGACTGCGAACAATGTAATATTGTGTACCACTTTTCATACGATACATAAGTGTTATATCATGATTATATAATTATTGCCTATAGTAGTCATCTTATTGTATATCATAGGGCATATAATTTGAGTGTCACGTAGCAATAATTTTTAACGGCATGGGGTTTAAGTAACAACCCAAAAATCAATAAAACGGTTCATTTCTATTGCCATATTCTATTCTTCTGAGTTAAAACTATTATTCCATAAGCTCCAGCTTAAATTCGGATTAATTCGCTGAATAGAACTGCATCCCCAACCTGTGCCGTGAGTGGATGGCCCGTTCATAAGTCGGGGACCGCAGCTGTTCAAGTTTAGGGACCACAATTCTGAGCGCGAATTGTTGTCACTCGCCCATTGTCCAGCAGCTAACTTTGCCTTAACTTGAGGGCGTCTTTCTCTCGTATCGCTTTCTCCCGCCTGTCTGTTCTGTGCCCCCTGATGTGCTGTAATAGTGAAGGTAGTTCACAGCACCTCCTTTACATGTGCTGTAATACTGAAGGTAGTTCACAGTACCTCCTTTACATGTGCTGTAATACTGAAGGTAGTTCGCAGCACCTCCTTTACATGTGCTGTAATACTGGAGGTAGTTCACAGCACCTCCTTTACATGTGCTGTAATACTGAAGGTAGTTCACAGCACCTCCTCTACATGTGCTGTAATACTGAAGATAGTTCACAGCACCTTCTCCTGTACATGTGCCGCAATACTGAAAGTTTCCACAGCAGCGTCTAAAAGTATCAGACCTATGTAGATATACCTACTTATTTTAACTAAAATTAAAGTATGCTGAGTAGAAAACCAGAAACTACTTTCTTAAAGTTAAAGAAGTTGTAATAAATTTGACACAAATAAAAATTTAATGATCGTCATTGATCTTAACTTTCTCAAACTTAATATTCCAGAATTTTAGTAATTTAGAATGCACTACTGCTATATAATGGTAATATTTTCTATATTTATATTCTGAATGTTGGTGACTGTGTGAATATATCCATGTTTATATATATATATATATATATATATATATATATATATATATATATATATATATATATATATATATATTATGGTATTCGATTTTTAATAAGCAATTCTTAAACACTACTCTATCATGTCTCCCACAGAAGTAAATGCATCACAAAGAGTTCTCTCCTTCCGGAATGACAAGAAATTTTATTAACATTCAGTGTGAGTCTGAGAAAACTTTAAATAAATAAGTTTATCCTACAAACAAATCTTTCCTAACTACTTTGAAAACGAATTACAAACGATTTTGAGTATGTAAAGACTACCTTGCGCTTTACAATTACCTTAATTTGTGCAAAACACTTGATGAAACTTAGTATCTGAAGTTTCTTAATAATTCAGGCTAAGTTTCTTTTTTGAGTTAGGAGCAAGATAGCTGAGTAATGAGCTGTAAAAAAAAGAAATTCTTGTTCCAAATAGAACTCGTTTGTCAACTTGTGTGACTATTACTGTCATTAAGCTAACTTTTTACTCCTGTAACTCATTTAAATAATTTTGAAACAAGTTCGAGATTAAGAAAGAAAATCGTGAAAAATATCAACAACTGCTTTGTGTAACGAGCTGCTAATGGTTCACTAGCAATTATAATTTTTTTGTTTATCAACTGAAGTAAAATGTAAGTCTCTGCTGCGCGTGTTGCAAAAATTATCATACGCAAATAAATCGTCTCAAGTTTATTTGCAGGGAAGCTTAAATTAAAATTCGGAGGATTGTGCTTCTGGCAAAGATTATTGCGACAACGTAAATCTTATCTAAAAGTTTAAAAATGAAAAGCACACAGATTTTTATTCTAAACGTTGAACTGGTTTTAAGCTTGTGTTGTTCACGTATTCCTGGAAGTTCATGTTATTATTCAGCGAGAATTTGTCACTCAAATCAGGCCCTCCAAAAAAAGGCCTCTCCTCCATCCCTAACAACTGTAGGTGCTGTTCGTTAGGCGGTCCAATTATGTAAATGTAGAGGTCGAAAATTCTAAAGTTTAGGAGGAAAAAATCCAGGATCAATTGTTGAGATTAAGCCTTGTGTTGGAACTGAGGAGAGGCTGGCAAACACATAACTATTGCAGGCGTCGGGGTGCTGCAATGTCATTAGGCTGTCACTAACAGCAACCGTTAGCACGAAGAGTCTTCCTCTTCAGACAAACCGAGCGTCGTGCTGCGTTTGTTATTCGTCAGCTTTGCATGATTAGAACCGTGGCCTTGCTTCAAGTCTAACACATGCGCTTGGGCTGTGACATGCGCTAAGGCTGCTTCATGCTCTAAGGCTGTGTCATGCGTTAAGGTTGCTTAATGCCCTAGGGCTGTGTCATGAGCTAAGTTTGTGTCATGCACTAAGGCTGTAACATGCGCTAGGCGTGTGACATTCGTTAGGGCTGTGACATGCGCTAGGGCTGTGACGTGTATCCCGTATACAACATATCATACAACACTAACAAACAACACTAACATACAACACTAACATGCAACACTAACATACAACTCGTTAAAACATACGAACAAATTTGAAATTTAGAAGTGTTCGAATCCTTCACGAATCTTGCAAGAATTTTAACACCAACATCTTTGTGGCAATTGTTAGTGGCCAACCAATTATTTTTGTAAAATTTAGTCTGTGTTTGTGTTTGTGTTTTTAGTATGTATTTGGCCAACAGAATAATGTGATGCAGAGTAAAATTTTAAATGTTAGTGACTGTTACAGTAAGTGAGTAATAATTTTGTCTCTAAATTTAAAAATTTGACCAATTTTTTGTTAATAGGAGACTAAAGGTATTTTAGTTCATTTATAACTCATTGAAATTAATATACAATGATTGGTGTAGTAACATACGTACACTACTTGTCATACAAATGATATACCCGAGTGTATCACTACTTCATTGCATTCTTTTTATAAATTTTTACTACAACGATTGTGAATTTGCCAGATTGGAAAAAACAAGAGTGATATTTGGGGAGATTGGGTATAATTTAATTAATTAGATAAGCCCACCCTTGCACCTGGAGCATCTTATCGCCGTGACTAATTGCTAAAGTTCGGCTCTTCATTGAAAATTTGTTAATTGGAAACAAGAAGAAGCGGACACCATATTTTTATTATGAAGTTGGAATTTTTTTTAATTTTTGGGACGAACTCTCTGGTCATACAATTCTTAAATGCGTTTGCCAAGAATTCCTCTATTTAATCTAACAATAACGCACACTCGATTAAGCAATCCTTGGAAACCCTTTTGTTCTTAATTGTTTTCTTTCTCTAATGAATGGCTGGAATTGATGCACGTAAAGCATTTCTTTTCTGTCTAAGAACTTTTTAAACTTTAACCTTTCCTGCTCCTTTTTGCTTAAAATTTACGCAAATCGAAAAATCCTCAAGCAGAGTTAGTTTCAGAATCCTCATAATACATTTAAAGTTTACGAAAAATTCTTATACCAACACAAGTACGATATTGATGTTTAAGAAATCGTTACTATGATTTTACCCGGGTAAACGATAGAGAGCTACCTGCATGGCCCTGTTGCATCAGATACCAGACACAGAAGTACTTGGTTAGTTTCAAAGAGTTATTGCTACCGTGCGTTACTAGCTAGCAAAATATCAAACAAATCCAAACAAATGGGGGAAAATGTCAAACAAATGCCGAGAGACATTAGGGGCTTTTCTTCATGAGCGCCTAATGAAGCCTAAGCTAACTGGGGGCTGGAAGAAATTTGTAATCTTGTCGTATTATTAAGTGGGCCCTTTTTAATTTAAAAGTGAACTGGTGCCCTACTAATTTAGCTTGTATTTATCTTAACTTATTAGTACTTTTGTACTTGTTTTCCTCGTGATGCATGAACTTTTACAGGACTGTCGAAGTTGCGACAAAGACATTAATTGATCTCGGAACTCAGCGCGAAGTTTGTCGTGAAATCAACGAGGCTGACTTTGTTTTTGCATCCTTCAGCCGAAAGAAATTAATCGACGTCACTTTGTTTTGATAGTTTGAAGTTTGACAACTTTAAAGTAACAAGTGATTAAACATTGTAAGGAAACATATTTTAAAAGGTGGTTTTGCTTCCTGTGATACTATAACCATCTCTTTGAGGGTTTTTATATAATAATTTATTAAACTATTTATCGCTAACAAGCTCAGATGGAGCGCTCATTTTCAAGAAGAACATATTCCCAAACAATGAATAAAATTTACTCAGTATTCCTGGAGTCATTTCCTGAGGTGTGAAATTTATTTAAAAATTTGACTTTTTTCGACATAATTTCTTCCATTCGACTACAATATCTAAAGCAGATCTTGCTTACATTTTATATTAGTATTTTAGCGCCAATTAGATGGAAATTGAAGCAGAAAATCTATCCTATCATGTAGGATAGAAACCTTCTTTTAACAAAAGAGTGGGAATTGACACCCTTAATAACATTATGGTGTCTATAATCCTGCAGGTAATTTGCTGCCAAGATTTGAGAGCAAAGCATTTATTTCATTTGCATTTCCTGAATATTTAATTTATTGGGTATACTTAGTGCCACACATGGCTCTGAATCCATGAGTAAAAATACTTCTTATATATCATTAAGGAAAGCAATTTCTTTTGCAAATCCCAATTACATGTGCAAAGATGTTCCTGATATATGAAATAGAGCAATATGTTAGGAAATAGAACATTATGTTAGAGAAACATAAGTTCTGTCAGGAGATACTATAGTCCACAAAGGAACGTGTATTTTTAAATAGATATGTACATACGATTAGATCATTTGTTGAATTCATGAATAAATGGATGTTTTGAATTTAATGAATTGCATGGTAGAAGTTTAATATATAATGTATGATACTGTATACATCGATAGACACTACAAAATTCTTCATAATTAGGTTCACTTGTCCCAAACCAAATTTCACTTTGAAAATCATTTCAGAATCTGATGCATTAGGAGTAGAAAAAATATTAGACACTAACGAATATGAAAAGGTAATTGTTCTACGAGTTCAAGTAAATTTTCATATGCAGATAAAAGGAAACAAAGGATCTCCTTCGCTGCATATGATACTCTGGGTATTAACATATTTCATGTGGTCAACACGCTAGTTTCCAGCTCATCTGGGCAGCTGGTCAGCCCAATCTTAGTCTAATTAGTTGAGTGGGTACAATTTTCTGGCCTTCTGGAGCCAGAATAAGCATAAATAGATGTTGCAACCTTTCCTCCAGACAGATTTTATCATATTTGTTTAATGATAATTACACTATGTAATAATACACAGGTTCTAGTTTACTTGGTCCATTTCTCCGTCACGCTGTTAAGGAGTTAGATAAGAGAAAATTTGGTATGGTGTACATGTTTTGTAAGCATAGCATTGTGGATACTAAAGGCACATCCTTAAATGTGGAAACTCTTTCTCAAAGCCCGTGTCCACTGGCAAATCAAACGAACAAATTCAGTAAAAAACACGTTTTTTTTCACGTGTGGGTCTACGAGTAAACATAATGCATCCATTCTCATGCTTGTATAACATTCTGAAGTACTTGTGTGTAAATAATTGTATGCTCATTAAAACTCGCAGTATTTTTTGCTAGAGTAGCAGTTACGAGAAAAAATTCCCTTAAAACGACCACAAAAAACAGTGTAACTGCAAAAGCTCACATCCTCTGGTCCTCGCAATAAACGGTATCACTGATACCAAGTTCCCTAAGTATTTCACGATTAAATCTTTATTCCCTCGTGATTGTGCTCAAAACATCGTAAATCAGGAGCCAGTTGCCCCACTGCAGCTCAAATACACCGCTTTATTAAACTTGTAGCCTTTTAAGGGTTATTAAATCCGTTGGAAATTGACCCAGAATGTTCCAATTTACTTAGTGAACTTAAATGCAGATCCACACCCACAAAGATACTTACGGAAATTGAACTTTTTTGTACAGATGCCACAATAAGCTGCGCCAGGGTTGCAGACACGGCATTTGGATGCAGGAAATGGTTCGATTATAAAGGACCATTATTTCGAACCTCATTCTGAAACGATAAGTGGAACGGTACATTATCACACTGAATGAATCAATGAAGTGTGTTAATATTCATTTCCAGTATTCAATGTTATTTTTTACGTAGTAAAACTAGAAGTTTTAGCAGGATTATTTTTGTTACTCATTTCCTTTAAAACAACAGCAGTTTTTCAACAACATCTAACATATTACTTGAAATTTATCTTCGACTATGTTAGCATTGAATAGATTTTTACACGATTGCAACTACCCGTAGATTTACTAGTGCTAAACTATTTAAAACCAACTTTCAGTTGCAACATGAAAGGAATTAACCAAACCCACTTTAATGGTTAGACGCACAAAAGTCATTAAAAATTTCCAGGGACAAATTATGAAATTATCCCTAAATTCATCAATATTTTAAATTATACAAGTATTTACTGCCTTGACATTTCATTTCAATATTTCAAAAACTGTAAATTGTTTCACACTCCGGGAACATCATATTTTTTAGACACCATTTTCAACATTAGGTACGTCAACCTTTCTACCTCATTGTCTTTCCGTTGCTTCTACCTGTACACCGACAGCCACGTACTGTTTGTATGAAACATATTCCCCTGATGGTAGTAGAGTGGTACCTCGACATACGAATGTCCTAACTTACGAATTATTTAACATACGTATGGTCATTTGATTCAGATTTCCATGGGCAAAAATCTGAAACAAATGACCATTCGTATGTTAAATAATTCGTAAGTTAGGACATTCGTATGTCGAGGTACAATTGTACTGAGGAGGCTGTGTGAACACAGCAATTCCCAACAACAATATTGTCATAACTGCTTTTGTGATTCTCGAATACGTCTTTTTGTGTCCCTTGCAGCTCGAGAATTGCTCTTCATCTGGAAGAAAAATATCAAAACAATTATGATTTCATGCTATCAGACGATTTTAATTCTTTCGTTCACTCATTCTTTCTAACTTTAATTTTACGTTCTTACTTTCTTCGTCACTTTAAGTTTCATCATACTTTCAATGGGTAAATAATAAACTTCAATTGAATTTGCGTTTCAAATATAGTTCAAATGTTTTCTTCACCGCTGGTTACTCGTCATTCTACAGTCTCAACAAAATGCTAAATTTTTCAGCGGATGTTTTTGTCATTCTCAGATTTTAAAGTTTAATTCAAACATCGTAGTCAACATAATTAGCCTTGTTCACCATAAAATGTTCACACAAATTTGGTCTAAACATCAAAGTCGACATAATTATTTATGTCGACCACGTAACGTTTGAACATCGTTGACTCACATAAGCATGATAGTCAACACAATTAAACATCATAGTCGAAAAAATTAACTATGTCGACCACGTAATGTTTGACCATCGTTGACTCACATAAGCATGATAGTCAACACAATTAAACATCATAGTCGACAAAATTAGCTATGTCGACCACGTAATGTTTGACCATCGTTGACTCACAGAAGCATGATAGTGAACACAATTAGCTACGTCGAGCATGTGATGCTTTGACATGGCGTAAACACTACACTCGACGCAAGGGTCTCTATCCGTCGCTGTATTTTACCTTGACCTAGCTTGCGACATAAGAGTAAACTAACAGAATTAAGTGTATTGCAATAAATTGCAGAACAATAAATGAAGGACTGATGCTCTATGGCTAAAAGTTTCAAACTGAAATTCGCAGTTGCATTTAAAGTTTCAAGCAACTGTCGTGTTGTGCCCCAGAGGCGCGTTGTCGTTGGTGTCGATGTTTAATAAATACTGAGGACACGAGAGTCTGTCAGTGTTTACAGTGGAATTAAAATAAAAGAAAACTACGACAACAAGATCTTAAATTCACAGCTGTAAAAACTCAAAAATAATATTTCTGTGCCCCATGCAAAAAGACAAGCCGAGTTATGAAGAAATAAAGGTGTAGATATTCTCTTGTTCTGCACTACCTTGTGTATCACTACTACAAATTTTTTACAAAGCTTAAGGCACAAATATTTAAACTTTTTTTAAGTTTTGCAGAGTGGAGTAGGTTATCTTTTTAGATCTTTCAAGTTTTCAAATCATAAGTTAGTTATCTTGGTCGACTTTTTTCATGATGCACTTCGTTCCTTTGTTTTCATGATGCCCTTCGTTCCTTTGTTTTCATGATGCACTTCGTTCCTTTGTTTTCATGATGCCCTTTCTTCCTTTAATTTTTTAGGAATCAATCATCATTAATCAAATCCATTCGTCTTTCTTAATAATTCATTAGTTTTAAATAATTCATTTGAGTCATCCTGCTACTTAATAACAGACCCAAATCAGAGAAACTCGTAAAAAAGGTTTTTTCAATACTTGAAAGTATAAAAAAGGAGTCGTAGAGCTCAGGGTTGTGTCATACATGCATACATATACATATATATATAATATATGTATATATATATGTTTGTATGACTAGTCTTACGACTAGTTTTTCTCATTCTGCCGTAGAATACCACGAAAAACATTTAATTTTCAGAGGGAACCTCTCTATGTAGTTTTCCACAACTAATTCGTCTTAGAAACAACCTCAGAACATTAGAGCGTCAATCACGACGTTGTAATGTGCGTTGTTTTATTCTATGATGTTCAATGAATCACTTTCCCAAAAATAGCTCAAGATCAGTTAAATTATACTTCTTCCTAGAAATCTTTCTTCGACGCCGGTAGACACTTATAACGAGACAACCCTGTTCACGATCACTTTTCCAAGATATCATCCATTGCCCATATCTATGTAAACATTTAGAGGCATTTCTTTCACGCCTAATTTACGGTGTTTGTACAGCCACGAGCTGCATAGCGATCGTACAGTGTCTACTGCTCAGTCTCTATTATCAAGAGAACTACATATGTATGTATCTGAGGTGCACTGTATTGCTATAACACCTAAACAAGCTCGCTCTGCTGTATCCACAGACGATAGTGCACATTGTTATAAAGTGATAGACGAATTTTCTCGTAAAACCGGTCGTTTGAAGTTAACTTCAGCCTGAAATATTGGCAGTGTTATGCACGTGTGCGCAGTTTCTGCAGAGTATGAACTAATATTGCGCGTAGGCTTCATAGTTACATGCATGTGTCTTAGTTCCACGGCCGTCATATTTTTTAATTAGACTGTGCGCGTAGATGTGAAGCATATTCTGAATTAATTTGTGGATACTATTTCTTTTCTGTGGTCTTAGATACCTTTCATTCGTTCATAATTTGATACTTATACTTTTCTACTGTTGAAATTTCACATATGCTTTTACATTTTTATTTTTATTTTTGTGGAATAGGACTCCAGTCTTACTTCATTTATACACTTCTTCGTCACACCCTCGATTGACAAGTCTACCTATACCATCTTTACTGATCTCAACGAACCATCAATTTACAATTCAATAACTGATCTCTTATTGACGTACTCGATGTTTATGTATGCGTGTTATGGCCTTTCCGTGTAAGGTCCTTGTTTCAAATAAAAAACAAGTATTGTAAAGAATAAATAAGTTGCAGGCCAGTTTTTTCAGCAATATTCATAAAATATAATGCCCATTCAACAAGAACAACTAACGATTTGGTCATTTACAATCATTGCAATTGCAAGGCACTAACTAAAATTCCAATTGCTTAAGTAACAACCCTTTATCATTCTTGAATAACAACACTCGAGCAATAACATCAGTTCCCTCGCAAACATTCAGTATTTGTGTTCGAATACTGGCAACTGTAGGCAGCTTGTTGACAGAGATGTTCTCTCCTCATTGCCATATTTAAGTAAGGACCTGACAAAGCGCAATGGCTGAGTTTTGCTGGTCGGTACTTTGTCACTCGCTCTATATCCAACACGCTGGACACTCGTAAATTCTCCGGTTCTTTGTTTACGAGGTGGTCCTGACCAGCAACCTGTTCATACTGCCTCATTTCCAAGAGAATTAAATCTCTTTGTAGTCTGGAGCCACGGCAGGGTTTTTGGGCTGTCATCTATGCTGTCAACATTTACCTGATTTGAAAAGATTTATCAACTGGACAATTTTTAAGCATTTTGCCCTGTTTTCAAATAGAGAGCACAATCTCTTACCAGAGCGACGCTCTATATTACGTATTTGACTTAAAAAGGGCTCTATACTTGCGTAATTCATTTCCATTTACTCCCATTTACTAGTATTCAGTGTCATTTGTAATCACAAATTTCTAGCTATGCATTATTAATATGTTCAAATTGTCAACGATTTAGTATCAAAAAACTACAGAATTTACACCTCAAACATTGAGTGGTTTACAAAATGTGAAAATTAAATGGCAAAAACTGCAAACTGTGACCCTAAAAGCGTAATTAGTTGCGTGTAGGTACCAGTTAATTATTCCTATAGTGCATCGATATTCTAATCATGACATTATAGGAGATTTAATTATCTGATGATTAGTATTTTAAACAATGATCATTAACGTTAAATAAATTTCGAATGGTATTTTACAATTCAAAACGCTATTTTTCATCAATAACTGTGATTTTAACGAGGCTTTATCACAGCCAAGGAGAGAAAGAAGCCTCTTAATATACGTTGTCGCTGCAGAACTCGCCCCAGTTACCAGAGTTAAAACATTTTCAAGGAAATCTTAAAGAAAATTTCAAATAAAGTGGCGTAATTGCAGAAGTTTGAGGCACTCAACTCTGCTGAGCTGGCCAATCATGCCGAGCTACCACTCGTTCTGTCTGGAACTCCATCGTGAAGACGCAAGGTACATATTTTCTATGGGCTTTGTTCCAACAGATGCTCCTTTGAGAGAAACTGAACTTCCTCATCGATAACTTGAATCAAGAATATCCGGAATTTATCAAGGTTGATTTTAAACAAGAAAGCTTCTGTGTTCATTGTTTTTGCAAAAGAAAAATTGCATTCTCAAACATGACTTCATCATCAGTAAAGTAGAAGCTGTACTGCACAAAGACCTGTAACAGAAAAGCGGAAACTGAAAGATGTTTGTCCACGGAACAATTAGACCAACTTGTCAGTTCTGTACGTGCCTGAGAGATACTTGCACTTTAAAGCATCAAAGGAACGTTAATTTATTATTAGTAAAATTCTATAAGGTCAGTATAACTTGGCACTTAGTTCTTAATTAATTGTTTTATTCCTGCGCTAGTACATCTGATGTACTCTAAAGAACCATTACTTTCATGTGTTCATTTCTTTCGCTACAACTTTTTGACATAAATGAACCATCGGGGCCATCTGATTTTCTCAAACCTGGCATTTCTAAATTAACAGAACCCACCTTCACTCAGTTCTCAAACTGCGATAAGAGTAAACACTCTATTCTGCCAAACTTCAACCAAAATTCTCGTATATTAACAAAAAATTTGCATTGCGTACCGTAATCAAGAGAAATCTCTTTTAAGTCAACAATAACACAAGGGCAATCCTGTGATCATTTGAAGTCATTCACGATTTGAAAGAGTTTGAAAAGAGCAGATGTGTGTATCAGCTGCTCTCTTTGATCAATTTAACGCCATAAAACATTAACGATATGAATATAATTGCAGAAGTCATAAAGACCTGGATGTACGATTCCCAGAAAGAGAAGTCATTTGATGTTCTGCTACATATAATATTAATCTATTTGATTATTTCCTTGCAGTCGATTGCTCCATTTCTTGTGAGTTCACTACAGATGGGGATATTTTTGAGAAATATGTACATAGAAGATTTTTATTATCTGCATGTACTTGGAACCGTATGCTGAATAGATTTAAACTCCTTAATTAATGGCAGTTCCTTTCATTTTGCAATTTTATCGAGTAGTACCCAACTAGATATTCATAATGTAATAGTTTGATAGTTAAAAGATAATTTAAAAATACTTAGACATTCATTTATACACGTCAGCTGAAAAGTTATTGTACTGACGAAAAACTAAATCTCCCTTCACGTCCTTCATAAAAATATTTCCTTGACATGACGATAGTAATAATAAGCATACGAGTTATAAATATGAAGGATCAGCGGAATTGTTCGAAGATGGGAAAACCTTTTGAATTTATCAGGGATTGTTGACATATTTCACTCTTGAGACACCAGCAATATATTATTAAATGATTCCACTTCATTTTCTCACTTGATAATGAATGTACTGTCAAATTTTGATGTAAAAATTATACGAATTACGAGCCATTGCCTGGTTTCAATTTTAAACAGCATTTTTCCAATGATCTATTCCGAGTTTACACTTTCTTGCAGTCCCTTCATCTTCCATTACATTTTATGTTCCATTTAAACTCTACAAATTCGTTTGTGTTTTCAGCGTTTGTACAGTAACTCAAGGGAAATAATTAATTCTTTGTATGTTTTACATCACTCCCGTTTTATCAGCCACTGTCAAGTAGCACAAATTAATCTCTGAAAACATAAATCCTCTGAAATGGACCACTGTTGTTTTTAATGAATTAAAGCATCCAGTTCTGAGACAGGATAAGTGGTGGAGGGACTCGTGAATGCTTAAAAGATGCTGCAATGTTCTGTGGAGTCGCAGGCACCGGTTTGTATTAACAAGACAGTTACAAATGAATGTTAACGAATTGGTTTCCACATGTCGGCTTCACGGTAACAGAAAAGTAGAATTTGAATCGATGTTTTTATACTGTGCTTTCTTTGCATGCTGTTCATTTACTGATAAATCAAGCATAAAATATCTCTCATCGCTTACATTTTGAATTTTGCTAGTTATTCAAATAGAGCCCCATTCGAAAATTTTAAAAATAAAGCTCATCAAATACTACATCACCATGATGGTCTTTCTTCATTTATAAGCCTTAGGCACGTGTATCCTAAAAATTTGAAGATGAAGTAGTTCGCTTTATAAATAAGGCCAAGTTGACCGTGACCTTAGGTCCCATCTAACTTAATAACGAAAGTGGCCGTCTAATCTGCCATCAAAAGGTGCTCCTGGAATTATAAAATGAAGTCTGACTTGAATGTTTGATGTGACTCGGTTTCTGACTTCACCTTTTGAAGAGTTTGAGAGTCTCTCGAGAGTGGTCATGGCAAATTTATTCGTCGAGTCATTTGGATCGACATTATACGCAATTATTATGTCGAGTAATTTGTGGGTTAATAATGAAAAGTGATATGCAGAGAGGAATATGAAGGACATTTCAATTTCTGATTCTCGAAGTTTCGATTTTTATCTACTGAATAGTACGCTAGCCGATGCTTTTGCATAGTCAATGTTTTTCGTAGTTACTTAATGTAACTATGAACTTGAAAGAGACAATCGAGCACGTGCTGAGGCTCTCATCTATGAGCAAAGGTTGAATGTTACGAACATCTACGAACACCAAGAAATGTGCATGGTGGGGCCGAAATTTTTTGATAAATGTAGGAAGCAAGACGACAAGAAAAAGAAGGTGAAATAGCATTATAATCAAGTGTGGTATTAGTTACACGACCGCTTTTAAAAGATTTCAAAACAGCATTGCAGAGACAACTTAAACATATCAGATGTTACCTTAGTCCGTGATGACGTAATTGATTAGCTGTTTATAACGATATTCACGCTGATGTTAATCATAAGATATGCAGCCTTGTGTCGATAAAAGTGCTGCAAGGAAACTTTGAAAGTTAAAAAATGATTTCAAGAATAAGGGGCCGGATGTTAGGTTAGTGTACGAGCGGGATTGTGACCGTGGACACGTTAAAACTTGGCAGTAATATGTCACCCTCAAGATTCTGTTTGCGAGGTTGGAAAAAGGAAAGCCTCTGGCGAAGCTCTTCAATTATGGGAACGAAGGGGAAGACTCTGTTAGGCACTGAAGCACGTACCTAGTCGAGTTTAAAATAGAATAGTTAATGATCAACCAGCTCAAGTTTATTACTGATAATGCAGTCTGCTTTGAATAGTTTGTCGTCGTGCATAGAGACTTGCTTGACTTGGAATTGGAGTTGAATTTATCTCACTTTACAAATTAGGAAGTAATGACGTGAAATTCATTAATGTTGAAAGATACGAACACGATAATAGCATTTATTGTGATCACGAAATACCTTGAAAATCATAACGTTGGATTGAATTTTGACCAAACTTGATCACTGAACACTGATATAGGAGTCACGGCCCTCGACTATTAATGAATGCGAAGAACACTAAGCAAAAATTACGTTGAATTCGCTCGCAATCTCTTTGTACGCACGCTTACACAAGCGAGTAAAGTAGATGCATTAAAACTATGATCTATAATGGTGTAAAAATACAATGACATATATATTTCTCTTTAAAATGAATCCAATATTTCTTCCGCTTCTATGGTTAATTTATTTTTACTGTCCTCCCACTGTGAAGAATTGCTTCACGGTGGCCCTCAATAGCCAATTTGTTCATTTAAAGTCTGTCCTCGCTGGCACACATTAAGTTGCAGAGCTCAAAGTGTTCAGGCGATGTAGAGGTAGCAAAACCAAGGAGTTAGAATTACGAGGACCGATCATGCGAATCGAAGTAAAGGAATTTATTCTCTGGAGATGAAGTTGTGAATGTGGAGTTGAGGAGTCAATTACGGGAAATTTTGAGCCCTAAATTATGGAGTGAGGGAGATTATGGAGAGGAGTCAGGAAGTTGGAGTTGTAAGGTCAAATTCATGAAGTTAGAGTTACGTTATTGTTGTATGGTTGATTTCAGAGAAGTCTGGGAGTTAGCATTATATTATAAGTCAGGACGTAAAGTTCTAGAGTTGGAGTCTGGTAGTTATACAGCCGAGTTATCAAATCGTTAGAACGATGTTCATGCACTGAAAGAAAAAATTCGGAGTAGGATTGTAGGAATTAGAGGTTTGCGACATCATCAGCGCAGCTCTTTGGTCACTCGAAGTGAAGTTCAACAAAACAATACTGGAGCAAGATTGCTTTATGGATGTGGTTTGTGAGCAGCATGTAGAGAACCAGGGGAATGTCAGATGTATTGGAGAGGACTTCGGTATGAGTTATGTATCTCCTAGGGTTGGATGAAGACTGCAACATGATGGTTGTGGATACAATGAAAAATTCCCTAATGTATGCACTGAATAAGAGACTTTGACTTTGGACAATCAGTCACCTGCATTAGAAATTGACTATCTGCCAAATATGAGGGTTTGTTTATAAGTAAACTCTCCCAGTGATACCCTCACTTGGCTGTCGTTTTGCAGCAGAATGCATATGTTTAGGAAAACTAGCCCATGTGACAGCAGTGAGAACACTTCGCCCCTTATCCTCCGCTGCTCATGTTTCTAAAGAACGTGTGGTCGAACCAACGTATCTGAATTAAAACGTGGACCAGCTTTACTGAGGTAGAAAATAAGCACACCAGAACTGAAGCGAGTACCTACTTGTACTGTGGCAGCAGAAGTAACAACTTACTAAACTCAGGCAACATCTAACACTGAGTTATTTTAAAGAAGTACTCAGTAACCCTAGGAAACATACCAGTATTCTAAAGTAATCGAGTATTAATATTACACACCGTTAGTAAACAATAATGTTAAGCTACAACGCACTAACTCTTAGTTACAGCAAACTAACTTTGAGTAACAGTAGCGTTGCGTTCAGTTCGTCTGCAGTTCAGCGTCCGATATCGACGATTTTGTGAAGTTAAATCCTGAGTTAGGCCGAGTTACGGAGTTGCGGTTGAGTGACCCTCGTGCTCTACTTCATTGGCCCTCAGTTTACGTGACTGGCCCTCACTTTACGTGACTGACCCTCACTTTACGTGACTGACTCTCACTTTACGTGACTGACTCTCACTTTACGTGACTGACTCTCACTTTACGTGACTGACCCTCACTTTATGTGAGTGAACTTAATGCTCTACATGACTGACCCTCTCTCACCTCAAATGACTCTCACTCAACACAGCAAAAGAGCAATAAATTAAAAATTTAACATGCAATGTAGTAGCACTAGAATCTTATTTTTCACGAACACAATGATGAGCTTTCAACACTTTTTTATGCTAGACAATTGTGGCAAAAATTCTTTGTTTTCTCGTTAATAACGTTAAGAAATTGTATTCACTAATCTGAGCTGTGCTCACTTTTTTAAAGCAATTGGCCTTGGAGCTGTAAAATTCTGAACATTTCCCTAACCAATACTTTTTTTCTACTATCTTACTCTATTCTAGAATATGGAAAAACAACCACAATGGCGGATACATTTTTAATTTTATCTTCCATTTACACGTCTGCTTTCTACTCAACAAGCTTTGATTGCACCGTTTTTGGTAAATTCGGACGTCGTTAGTATCATTTTTGACAAACCCAGACTTCGTCAGCTCCATTTTTGGCAGACTTGCACGTCGTCGGTACCATTTTTGGCAGACTCGTACGTCGTCAGTACCATTTTTGGCTGACCTGGACGTCGTCAGCTCCATTTTTGACAGACCTGGACGTCGTCAGTGCCATTTTTCACAGACCCGGATGTCGTCAGCGACATTTTTGGCAGACTCGGACGTCGTCAGCAAATTTTTTTGAAAAAGAAATTGCAAAATTTAGTGGCCGTGCGTCATACCCTGCAGGCAAGAAGCGCTTCTTTTACTGTCTGAAGGAAGGGCCACCCGTCGTGCTGATTGTCTCAATAAAAATGAAACTGACCATGAAAGCTGGGTCTATTTCTGTTAAACTGCGACATGTAGATGCCTGATGTTTTGTTTGCAATTTTATAACACTTATAGGCTACTACTCACAGAATTAATTATTGTATAACACTTATAGGCTACTACTCACAGAATTAATTATTATATAACACTTATAGGCTACTACTCACAGAATTAATTATTGTATAACACTTATAGGCTACTACTCACAGAATTAATTATTGTATAACACTTATAGGCTACTACTCACAGAATTAATTATTGTATAACACTTATAGGCTACTACTCACAGAATTAATTATTGTATAACACTTATAGGCCACTATTCACAGAATTAATTATTATTCCTAACGAAAGAGAAGTCAACTCGTTCTCTAGAATTATAATTGTCTCAACTAAAATCAACATGTGATACTTGCTTGAAAATTGTGGTAGCAATCCTTGAAGTTGAAAGTTCTAGTCCATCTTGTAGCCAATTGATGTTCTTCTGCAATTTTTAATTTAGGATATTAACTTCTGTCTATTTCATTAGCAGGTAATAATAATAATAGGAAGTAGTAAATAAATCATTGTCATGATGTATAGATTGAAAGTATCGTTAAAGTAAACCATATTTTAATATTTCTTTGGTTTCCCTATTTCTTTCATGTATCACATGATACGTGACACAACTTTGCATTTTAATTATTTATGTTCTCAGGCTCTAAATTTCAGATGATTGTTAAAAAACAAAGCCTCAAAATATACCCCTTCACCGAAAGAGCAATAGTAATGAATGTTTTCAAGTTGATTTATAGTTGTATTTTATTTAAGCCTCAAATTTACTGATATATTAGAACAGTATGTTCAATAGTCTAACATTTTTCAGAGTTTCATTTAGGAAATACGCTTATTAATTTGATATATTGACTTCATTTGCTCTCATTTATAGTACTCCAAACTTCTTTCAACTGCCAAATTCCTTTCTTATTTCCCCTGTGCACAGCCCAGGAACATCGAGAGGTGCTGCCTAACAATAGAATTAAAGATGAGTTACAGTCACTCGTCTATCCTCCAGCGCTTGGGTTCACGGCCACAAAGTTCTATAAACAGCGCTGCATGACGCAGGGTCATGTTGAATGAGCAAAAATCTACGGAAGCGTGGATGAACTTTTAATGATATACAGGGTGCCCATAAAGTTTCTTTACCGTTTTCAAAAGTGTATTACAAATGCAATTATTAAGATATGTTATTCAATTTTTTATTGTATTCAGTGTTTATTAACGTTTTCAATCACAATTTGCATTTGTGTGTTTCAGGGATCCTGTTTGTGAAAGAGGTGCTGTTGGGACTTTAGGAGAGACTTTTGTAAGAGACTTTATGGAGACCCTGTACATCAAGAAAAGCAAATGCCTGCATCTTACAAAAATGTTGCTGTCCAGCAGTCGGATTTTATGTACTGCGCTGAAGCTTACAAACAATTACTTAAAAATTCATGTTTTTTATCACCAGCAATATGATTTAGTAAATATAAACGTTAGATTTTGCATCAGAAGAACAATAAAAATCTGAACTGAGAGAAAGTCAACATATTAAAGAAAGGGATTAAAAAATATTTTACATTATATATAGCAAAAGAAAGTATGACTGTAACGGGAACTTTTGAAATAAATTGATTGGAATTGTACAGATTTCTTAGAATGACACTTTGACATGGTGTATGTCATCATCAAATGAAAGAAATTCGACGATAACGAAGCACACTTTTTCAGGTATTTTTCTGACCTAAATGTTAAAATTAAAATGTAGGAAACATCACAGTTTTATGGTGCAATTTAAAACAAAAAATGAGCACCTACTTTGCTTAAGAAATACATCTTTACTCACAACTACAGGTTTCCTGACTTAAAAATATCGAAACTAGAGAGAAATTCTGCGGCTACCGTGAGTTATAGACTGGCACTTTATCCATTCCTACGGAAGGAAAAACGACCAAAATACACCGATGGAGTCTCGAGTTTTATGCCGTATTCAAGGTAGCGATGTCTTTCAGGTTTCTTTGTTCAATATTGTATTCAGGCAAGCGAGGGAGATTTAAAAGTTATGGGCACAACTCTGGATTGAAAAAAGACGTGTACGATGCTTTCGGAGGCGGTCCAAACTCAAAAAGCTGGATTTTTCAGACGTGGTTGGACTTTGATCTGCAGACAAAAGAGCTGCGGTGCTTGAGATCGTGTTTTTGTAGAGCTTGTGGCTTAAAAATTGCGAGGCCCGACAAGGTTGTGGCTGTAGAGCTGCTGTTCGAGCATAATATGTATAAGAGATTACGACACTGAAAGCGAAGAACAAAGTGCTTTGTTTTTAATGAATATTTAGGGATCATTCCAATCGTCTATGCTCTATTGCAACATAAAACCACTTCGTCGACGCATAGGAGAAAAATTTTACGAATGCAAATCACGATATTTGTTGTTTATTATATAAAAAGATGAGGGGAAAGGAGCTATTTGTGTTACAGTGAAAGATTTTTTTCCGAAAAATTAAAAGATTCTGAAAATCTGACATCCTTGGTATGAGATCCATCACCATGAATAATTATTTCATCAGAGGAAATATTTCTATGGTTTGAAAACCAATAAACAATATGAACGAATCGCAGTACCATTGAGTCAACTTTTTTTTATCATGCATTATAGACAGAACAAATAACCGCATGGAAACAGGCTTTGCTAAAAATAAAATTCCCAGTAAAAATAAATGCCTGTGAGCTAACGCCTTTTGCGTGTCGTGCAGACCTCATGTCCTTCATGACTGCGCTCTTGAAATTATGCAATAAAATTCATGCATTGAACTGCTCACTTTTTTAGGATGGTGAAGAGTTAGGGCCAGTTAGCTCATGGAAAATGGATTAGACGTGGTCTACATTACGTATTCACCACGTTTTTACGAAAAGCAGTCATAATAAAATATAAGTCTTCATAATTATGTTATCAGTACAAGGTTTACGCTTGCAACTTTGCGAGAAATACACTTACCGAATGCAATTCTGTTCCAGTAGAATACTACCACCAGCTTGGTTGACTGGTGAGCGAAACCGCTTGCGATGCGGGAAGACCCGGGTTCGAGACCCGCTGCTGCAGTGGTCGGTTTGAATATAACCATCGGTGGCTAGAATTACGGCATGGGACTTGAGTACCGACCCAAGAATAGACCAAAAGGCTCGTTCCTATCGCCTTATTCTATTCTATTCTAATAAAATCATTTTTGTGCAAAAATTTGGAGGCTCTCCAATTAAAACCAAAACGAACTACGTCACGATCCTGAAGAGATAAGTCTGAACATTCGAGGTAACACACGAGGATGTCAAAGCTAACAATGCTCCTAAAAATAAGGAGAAAGAAATAGCCCCTTACATCGAGTGAACTACTTGCCTTGCTTGTAAAGGGGGACTTGAAAATACCCAATTGATTAACAAAACTGAACTTTGTTTCGTTCTGAAATTAAAGTAAGCATTTATTTCAGTCTCTTCGCTTAGAGTAAAAGATCGGTGAAACCATTGACGCTCGTAACTTGAATAGTTTTAATAGAAACATGTTGTCCACATGTCAAATACTTTAAAATAGAAGTTCGGAGCTCGAACAGAAAGAACTCTAGTTCTCTCTACGCGCCTGACAGATATCCCCTGAAATTCTCGAATACCAAACTTTTCTTGAGCAGTAGCTCAACTGAAGCAAACTATTCACTCAGGAAGAAGCTGCCGGCACCTCCTGTTATTTGCAGTACGATTGATTTGTATTCTTGGAGGGACGAGGGCGACACTCGCACCAAGAACTGTGCTTTGCCAAACAAGTTCTGCGAGCAATTTGTCAGAATCGTATGCTCTAATCTTGATTACATAACCCAAGTTTTTAAATGAGCGTCAATAATGACACGAATTGGTGCTTGAAGTGTTCACCAACACCCTTTCACTTTAAAGATTTTTACTTGGAAACCAAATAAAGCCTGAAGAGTCACTTGAAAACTGCCTCAGAGCCAATGTATCCACGCACGGTTTTGGGCCGGTACTTCAACTCGCGAAAGAGAACAGCACAAAAAGTTTGTGCTCACAATGAGGACACGGAACAAACTTCCCCCTTCATTAACGGAAAGAACAGGGTCGAGCAGCATTTTGCTTCTATTGTGCTGCTCCCTCACCGCCATATAGACGACGGACAACGGTTTGACACACGTCTAGCATTGAACGAAGCCCTCAGGCGCGATCTTCTATACAAGACAACCCTTTTTCTCGATGGTGCGACTCGCAGGTCGCTACAATGACTTTTTCTGGCATAAACTCGACATTAAGAAGATTTTTGGAAAAGTGGAATTTCATGGCAAAAAATGTGACAATCATGAGGAGTTTGTAAATACGTTTATTTTCCCGACAGAAATTTGACATTTTTGAGTACTTTGGAAATTTATTCAATTTCCCGGGAGAAATTCAACGATTTTTAGGACTTGATGTCTCAAAACGTTTGTAAAAAATTATTATTTCTTAGCTATAGTTACAAATCTGTTAATCTGTAGTTAATTTTGTTGTTAATTTTACGACTATTATTTTTTTGTCAGTGTTCGTAGGTTTTTGAATGTGCGGAAATTTTGTTGTGTTTACTTCAACTGAAATTCCATGACTTCAACTGAACTAAATCTCAATTTTAATTAAATAGTAGGTCTTTTTCCTTGAAATAACTTCACAATGTTGTATGAGAACCCCACGATTCTTTAAAATTAATGCATTTTCAATTCCCTTATAAAACCTAACACATTATTAATAGATTACGAGGGCAAGTTTTACAAGTCTTAACTAAAATAGTTATAAAATTTCTGATCTCTTTAATCAAGTAATTCGTGTGAAAATTTTGAACATAATCTCAATTTTAAGAATAAATGATTTGTAGCATTGTTGCAGAATACTTCAGATAAGTAATGTATTTCGGCGTGCATCAGAAACTGACATTAAAATAAAGAAGACACTAAACGTTGGTTCCAAGTAGGGATGCAATAACAAGAATAAAGAAGCTTTAAAAGGATAGATCCAGTTACAATTCTGCCTTGCTTTGAAAACTTTCTAAGACTTCACACAGAGCAGTAAGTAAATTATACGAGAATGAACCAAACACTTCGCTTCTATTACCTTATTCTATTCTAAATTCACTTAGAATTGTTGACCGTATATAAATAATCAGCTAAAGAAAGACTCTCTCGTAGAAAGGTAATGAAATTTATGATTTCCTGGTAACTGGAGGAGGGAGGTTACTGGGTTACTGGGTTACTGGGTTACTGGGTTACTGGAGGAGGGAGGTTACTGGGTTACTGACCTCTTCGTAACTAGAGAGGTTGAACATGTTGCTTCCTAGTAAGTTGAAGGGTTGAATAAATAATTTTCCAGTTACTGAAAGGATGAAATAAATGATTTCCTGTTAGTGATGTAGTTAAGCACATGACTTTTGGGTAACGAGTGGCTACACAAATGACTTAGGGTTATCGTAGCCGTAAATTAAATGGGCTTCTGGTAATTAAAGGAGGTAAATATATGACTTCCTGATAACTGAATACATTCAATAAGACTACATGGTATGTCGAGTTGTTATACAAATGACTCCTTATTTATCAAAGCTCTCGTGAATAATGTGTTGCATAGTGAACACACAAAATCGAGCACGGCTCGGAAACAATAAGTTGAAACGAAGGTTATGTAAATTTTTGGCTTTAAGTAAAAACGGAGAGTTTCGTAAACTCTGTCTCGCAGGACGTGCAAATTTTATGTAAACTCGTGAAGCACTAAAAAACGGACGCCCTATCGCCACGCATGACTCTTACCTCCCCGACGCATGCAGAGAGCTACTCTACACACAGAGCAACTTCTTGAAGAAGTGTTCTACTGCGTCGAATTTGTAGTAAAACGAAAGTGAATGATGTGGTTTAACGGTCGGTAAAAAGTAGTGCAGACTGGTGCAAATAACGTGATTGTGGCATTTCGTTACTCCAGTAAATTTTTAATAAAACGGCAGTGAATGATTTGATTTAGCGATTAGTAAAAAGTAGTACAGATGAATGAAAATAATGTGATAGGGGTTTTATTTTTTTAGCTTTAAAGCTGTGGCTTGAAACTCCCTCTGCGGTGCCTTAATGGGAGAAATTTCGTGTATATTTGAAGTGAATAATTTGGTTCCAATAGTTAAAAATTTGCTCAGGGTTTGAAAATATATCACCAGCTTGGTCGACTGCTGAGCGAACTCGCTTGCGAAGCGAGAAGACCCGGGTTCGAGGCCCGCTGCCGCTATGGTCAGTTTGTGTATGACCATCGCGTGGCTAGAAATACGGTAAGGAACTTGGATGCCAACCCAAGAATGGCCAAAAAGCTTTTTTCCATCGCCTCATTCTAAAATGATACTGGAAAAATTTTCATTACTCTCATGAGGTATGTTGTAAAAACAAAATGACCTGTTAATTATATATGAATAATACGTACTTTTTAATTTTCACAAAGTTCCTGCTGTTGAGGAAAGTATGTGTGTACTCGTACGAAATCATTTACTTATAGCAAATATACAAAGATTTCTTCCTGTTTAGCAGAACTTTAAGGAATTTAAGAATTGCACTCACTGGGAGGAGAATTTGCAGCTGCCTGACCGACCGTTTTCGAGACGCTGCAACTTCTGACAAATCTCTTCTTAAATTTCCGGTACCGAACTGATACTTTTCCTTTGGCCTGCAATGAAGTCGGACGAATAAAGACTCAAAATCCTGAATCTTTCCTGGTAAGTTGAATTCTGCACAAAAATTCAAGTGTTGATCTGCCACCATTGAGCGAAACGTTAAGAATGACGAGCTCAGTAAAAAACGAGTTTCAAATGAAATAAATTTGCGAACTTCTGAAGTTCTGCCTAAAAGAGCGCGATTCTGAGGACAAGTGACGCAGGAGCCGAGTCGAATTTTGCCCTTTAAAATTGTTAAGGGAACTTTAGTCGATGTAATCTCCACGACTTCAGCCCCAATTCCATGACATGAACTTTCCATTGCCACAAATCAATCTTAACATTTCTCAAATCCTACTTAGCTGAGTTTAAAGTTATTGAGAATAAAGAAGCAAAATCAAGCGTTATTTCACTACGTAGAGAAGAAGAAAATGTAAAACTACCTTTCAAACATAAGTTGTTCAATGTAGGGCGTAACTGTTACTTCTTAAGTAAAATAAGACAGAGATAAAAAAGAGCTCGTGTCACGAACAATTTTTGAGGTCTCAGTACGAAGGTGTTCGGTAACGCGCTCCGCTTATTTTTCATGGTGTTCATTCAGTCTATTATAATCGAGCCAATGATAAAGGAGTTTAAAAACAGGAAAGTTCTAAGCTCATATTGTTGCAAAGGGAGTCTTTTTCATCGATGTGACCTTACCAGACTTGTGTTTGCTATGTTGAAATATGCCTGTTGAAGACAATACAACTGCACAGTGTCATCTGAACACCTTGTATCGTTGCTTCCCTTTATTATAAACTTCTGTTAGGGATTTTGAAAAAAATTCACTAAAAAGCATGGCCGAGCCGAGAGATTTGGTTTATAACTTTTTTGAACTAAGATGGCAAAATTTTTAAAGGTCGAATTTAGATTGTATTTTAGTGAACATTCATATGTAAAATATATGTAACACTCCAAGGAGTATACTATAATAGTACATAAAAACTCTTAATAAATTAACTCAAACTTTCAACCAACATAATTTTAGATACTTGACTTCGACCCCTAAATAATAACCAGTTGCCAGATCCTCTTTGAAAATAACCAAGATGTCGAGTCTTATTTTGTTAGGAGCACTTTTACCTGCCTCAACTACATGTGTTATTTTTATCAACTGTTACACCGTTTTGATTACACTTTCAACATTTTCATTCATGCAGAAAATGAGCAGGGTATTTGAAATTTCAAGTCCAAGTACGACATTCAACCAATAAATTTAACTTAAGAGGATTCAGGTCTCTCACTACTTAAGCCAAGAACGTCATTTGTGACTAGTAAAAAATTTGATCGCTAGATTTTGTGTTGACATCACCAATTACACATGTCCATGCTAATTGCTCATTTGAGACTAACACAGAAGAAAGGTGATGACAGCAGCACGCTGGCTGCAAAAGAGAGCATCATTGCTAAATGAACGTTCATTAAACATCGAATCCCAAAGCTCCCTTGCCTATTTGAGTCACAACCGCAGCCGTTTTAATCCCGTACTATGGAAATCGAAGCAACGCCTCGTCTTCATCAAGATATTTAGACCAGAAATGAGCCTCGGCTCGTTAGCGCCGAACTAAGAGCTCATTAGCGCCATTCTGTAGCAGCGGCTTCCTAGTGCCTTCCATGCCCTGCCATCTCTTCAGCCCTCAAATAAAGAAGACAAATTAAGTTCAGCCGCAAAATGGAAGTGGGTGTATGTGCGATGTCTGTCCGTCACGTTACTGCCATAAGATGTGAATGCTGGTAGATGTGGATGCTGCTTAATGTGAATGCTGGTAGATGTGGATGCTGCTAAATGTGAATGCTGGTAGATGTGGATGCTGCTAAATGTGAATGCTGGTAGATGTGGATGCTGGAAGATGTGGACGCTGGTAGATGTGATAGGTGTGGATGATGATAGATGTTGATTATTATAAAGGTGGATGCTGGTAGGTGTGGTTGCTGGAAGATTACGAGGCTCCTCAGTGCCACGATGACTGTGAAACACTTTAAGGTAAACGAGTTGTGGTGTAACAACTTTTTGACTCGAAGCAACAAATACCAGACAAGAAATGTTCGTTCACAGAATGATGCAAATTGAAGAAGAGAGACTGTGACCTGTACACATGCATACATAGAATAAAAAACTATAGAATGCGGTGTGACAAAGTCAAAAGATACTTGTAAAGTGTGAATGAATATATCTGATGGTAGTAAAGATCATTGATTGTTCTATTGCTCTATTCAAACTGTTTATTTTAATTGGTTTCTGGCCGTTTGTGAAATAATTACAATTGAATTTTCATACACCCGATAGTAAACTTTTGTTTAAGACCAGCTGACAAACTTTTCTTTCAATTATACGAATGCCATATTTCAAAAAACAATTATACAAATTTTCATTGACTGTTTTTGAAAATGTTTTATTTTTGCTAACCACTTATTCACAGTGACTATACAACATCCAAAACTTAAAATCATGTTTACTTGAGTCGAACCACAAACCATTTTAAATAAAGTTACGAGTATTTTACACTTGTTTAAAATGGCGCTATCAATATTTTACTGCATTGTGTAACTCAAAACTCTTTGTGCTGCTCACGAATATTTTCAACTTCATTAGTCTGTTCCCCTCTAAATTTAAATGCACGAACACTGCGGGAATGTATGACCTCATCTTCTAGATCATCACGCCTACGTTGTATACATCTCCAATCAGTATGAGGTGCCTGGCAGACGACTAACTTAACCCTAGAACGATAACCGGGAGGATTTTCTCCCTAGAGACCACGCCGCTTTTCACGGTTCTGAAATAGAGAGTTTTGAAATAGAGAGTTACTATTGTGGCCTTAAAACAAGAGCCCGTGTGTATCTGTCATCTTTCAGTCATGTTTCCTCGTTGTACACCAGCTGTGCTACTCTGGATGTCTTACGAATGCCTTCTTGGCAACAGAACTTTGTTGCTTGTTACTGCTAGTCTTGAAAATAGGAGTCGAAGACTCGGTAACAAACTGGCGTGGAATTTCAGTTATATCTTGCAGGGCAGAGGCTGAATGCTGGCTGTTCCAATGCTTTGTACGAATATAGTCCATTCAAAGTTACCAATCAGAAGGTTCTAACGAAACTGTATGAGTTTGTATGACAGTCGAGAATTTTTAGTTAAAACATCTCTTTCTTCACTAATTTTATAAATTCTTTAGGTGCTTTATATTTTTCAAAGATTTCTTTCCCTTCCCCTGAACTTACTGATTTATTTACGCTTAATCCCTAAGGTCCTTCAGTGTAAGGCAGACCTCTTACCGGTTTTTAAATCAGGGGTTACAAGAAACAGAGTTTGCAATGCTTCAGAGAATCTTGGTGGTGCCGAGGTACTCATACAACCAACTACCAACAATTGGTTGTTGGTTGTTTAAGAGCCACGGTGGTGCAACCATGGGTTATTGCTTTGGAGTACTGCGGGTTGCAGCCTGGGTTTTTGGTTGGTTAGGAACCATAGTGATGCAACTATGGGTTGATGGTTGTTCGGAAACCATGGTGGTAAAACCATGGGTTGTAGGTTTTGATCGACAATAGTCCTTGGCATTAAATTACGCACATAATTTGATAGCACGCACGAAAGAAAATCTTCCAGTTTTACGTTAAATTAAAAATTTTAATATACATGTGGATAATAGTGTTTCACTTTTGAAACTAATGTCGTATTCCAAAATTTGTTAGAAATGAAGGTGAAGAAGTTTTCACATTGAAGGATGGGCCTTTGGTATCTGCAATACAATGTTTACAATACATGTTCGAGAAAATTGGTTAGGATATACATGTATTGTAAGCATTATATTGTGGATACCAAAGGCACATCCTTCTATGTGAACACTTCTTCACAAAGCGAGTGTCCACTGGCAAATCAAACGAGAAAAATCAATAAAAAACACGTGAATTTTTTCGTGTGGATCTATTAGTTTATAATAATTTCAAATTGGTCGAATCTGATGAAACTCATAGCGCACTTATAGGTCGAAATATCCCTAATTTTATTATTTTTAAACCGTGGAATTTTCTGCTGGAACTAAGTAGTGTGTAGTGTAGGGAACCATGCAAGGTATTATTAACATCACTATTACCTGTTTCTATTTGTAGTTCACTAAACAAAAGTCGAAAAAGTCTTCGGACTTTACATCAAAGATTTAAGTATCTCGAGGTGACAGATCAAAATACTCTACGGATTTTAGAACAAATATTTAACTATCCAACCTAAAAATACAATTTGAATTCACCTCTAATATGACATTTACTGGTGAATAAGTCTTATATCAAGTGTTTCATTTTACTCTACGTGTAAAAATGTCATTATGGCGATACGTATTTTCTCTCTATCTCTCTCTATGTTTACAGCATAAATATGTAATAATTACGAGCATCAATTGAATTCTTCCAAGGTGTATGTATTTCACACACATTTTACGTTAGTTGAAATGCAATGAATTATTCATAACGAGAGAAAAAAGTCCTAAATTGGAGGAATCCAAACCCCCTGACATGAATGATATATTATATATTAATGCAGCCAACACAAGAAGGAAATAAACACAGTTAATCAGCTTAATATTTACCGGAAAAATACACCGAAAAACACGTAAATTGGTTATGAAATCAATGTGATCTATTCCCTAAAATCACCCAATTCTACTCACAATAATTATTTACATCATACAATACCGACTAGTTGCGGAATTAACACACTTCCATCTAATGCCCCATCCTAGATACACGCAAACATGTCAAAATTCACTGAAAATCACTCCAATCCTATCACTTTATCCCACTTTTAATACTTAACCAAATACGCTCCCATGAATTAATAATCACTGCGGTCCTATCAATCAATTTCACTGACAATAATACTCAGTTCACTCTCGAATAATGACTTGAAGAATTTTCTTGAAGTCGGTCGCCTGCTCCTAGCTCGTAGGTGTCCCCTGTAGAATCGTAGCCGCTTCTCGCACTGTTGCTCACCCGATCAACGCCTTACTCTTTTGAACTCCCTTGATTTCCCGTTTACTTCTTATATAATCTGTTGGTGTTTTCTAGAAACACGCCTCCTGACTTTTAGCACCTTCTTTCGTACTTGGTTCTTGCTTTAAAGGTGTACTGCGTTCATTTGAGCGTAGGCTTCTTATCCGATGCTTCTCACGGTTTCGAGGCGATCGCAGAACATATTTTAACTGTAAGGCGTTCAGAACTGCTTACACTGCATGATAGCGTGCTGTGTTGTTTGTATTTTAGCAAGCGCCACTGTTGGGTTTTAATTGCCCTGTAGCCCAGCTGCACGTTCCCCACGTACCTATTAGACCTTCCCACATCCTTACACATCACCACATCCTTACACATTACTATACATCACTATACATTATCACTACTGCCACCACATCATTACTATCACCACATCATGAATATGCGGTAATTTTATGAATATTTAGCATATGTAGAGCATTTAACTATATTTCGCTCGTACTGGAATAGTTTTACGTATACAAGGGTTTTCAATAGAGGTGCTAATTATATTTCGATGTAATGAAAGTAATAATATAAGCAATGGTCAGATGAGAATCCCATATATTAAAAAAATCATGAATATTAGCTGCTGCACTTTGAAAAATAGGAGTGCCGTAACATGACTCGACCATTTTGTGTACTACTGAAAAATAACGAAAAAGAATGAAAACAAATTGCTCTCTGTACTAAAATTCTTAATTAATTGCAATATTAACCATCTATTTAATAACACCAGTCAGATTATCATTTCTGATAGTACCAATGGTAAAACCTAAAAATGTTTTTACTTCATAAACCCTTAATTTAATATTTTTTAAAATGTGTAATTTCCACAATTACTATCTAGGCCATATTATCAATAGAAGAGATATAGATTAGAAGTTCTATATACATGAATGAAAAATATTCATTTAAAGCACAATAATTTGTCGTAAATTTTTAATACATTCGTCTCTATAATAATTTAAATTAGTCAAATCGAAGCCGTGGAATTTCCACGGAAACTTCTAGTCCACGAAATAAAATACATTTTTTCAGTTGTACCCGTGGTACTATCAAAACCTGAATACTTTTCATAAATATTTACAGAACTTCCATTCTGTATCTTATCTACCGATAACATGGCTGAGTAGGATAAGAAGACTAATAACAGGAAAAAATGGCTTATTTTATAGTAATCTGGCACCTTTGGTACCCACAATAACATGCTTATGATACATGTATTCCCGTTCTGATTTCATTTCAATAATTTTTCTTCAGTAAAAGATTGGAAGAAATTGGACGGACCTACACAGATAGAGAGATGGAGAGATAGAGAGAGAGAGAGACAAGGATGGCGAGACACTGAATATTATATAAGTAGATGTTTAATTCGATTATTTATGGCCTAAAAATTAATGACTGAGAGTATAACTGTTACCCCTCCTTCTATACTTCTTTACTCCTGGTTCCCTTGTTCGATTGAAGTGCGTGTGCGTAATTAAAGTAACGGAGCTTGATTAAGATACTCGTACGTAATTAACACCTTAACTATGGACATCATGGCCCTAAAGTAGTAACCCCAAAATGAGCCAATCAGCTCGTTCCTGCTGCAATATTCTATTTTATTCAAGTTCCAGACTCTCGACCTCAGCCAGGTGTCTGCTGTCGACTAGTCGAAGAAAGAAGGATTTCAAATCAGTCTCGAGAGAGAGAAATGAGCTCTCGAGAGACTGCACTTTCCACGACTCGAAATGGAAATGGAGGTGTTGCTCGGGAAACGCCGAGCAGTTTTCAGCAGGTATTTACAAATACCTTTAAATTGAAAGATAGTGCACTCAGAGGAATAGGAAAATATTCTACGTTGATCAGCGAAATATGTTCCAGCACGTCATACCATTCTGGAGTAAAAATGAGATCACTTCTTATGAAAAGTTCATGAGTTCCATTGATGTAAAAAGTCAGTAGAAAGCAAAGGTCATTGTTGAAAAGAATTTACGAACGTGTCCAGTGTATGTAATTCAATGAAATGCTTATCGAAATTTAAGGATGAACGATTCGGTCATCATTTTTCAATTTTTTAGAATGCAGCAAAATGTGTGAGCGACTATGAGTCGCACTTCCGTCATTCTTAAAGTTGCACCATGAAGGCAGGCAGAACATTAAGTATCTGTTGCCACTACACGTGTTTGTGAATTGCAGAAATTAGGCAAGTGTCTCTCCTGTCTGTCTCCACTAGTTTTATTCAATTCTTTCAGAATAGAATAGAATGGGACAATAGGAACGAGCCGTTTGCTGACTCGTAAAGGAGCGAAGTTAAGGTTCTATGATCAATGCGTGTACTATGTCGACGTCGATGAATCCAAGACAATGGGAAAAAAAGCTTTCACAAAAATAGTGAAGACTTAATTTGATGGACGAGAAGAAAATGGTGACGTAACTATTAGGAACCAAAGTAGATATTCGGAACCAAAGTATAACAGATATTAGGAACTGAAGTAGATGTTGGCAACCCAACAAGGCAGATGTGCACAAATTAGACAACTCCAAAATCTATCATAACAAAGGAGTTATTTTCCAACGTTCGAATGTTGAACTAGGGCAACCCTCTTACTCATGAGGAGGAACATAGACGCGCTATCAGCAACCAGCCAAGCTTCCTTCACAAATGCACATAATTAAGGAACGAAAACTAAGGTATGTCCTGCTGAGTTATTCTATACAGCTTTAGTTTATGTTTAACTTCAACCTCTTAACAATTTTTGAACACTTCTATCCCTAAGCTTCGCTTTAATTGTGAGAACATAACTTTCTTTTGTGGTGTTATCAATCAGTGTATTTCTATTACAAAAGGATCTTAACTGTAAAGCATTTCAAAACTCAATTTTGAACACTTGTCTATCAACGACGTTGGAATAAACAGTTTTTCTTTTCCAAACTACTGCAAATCTCAAAATTTCCGTTTTCTACCATCGATAAAAACAGGTTTTTTATCGTTCGAGGTCCTTGCTTTGTTTGTGATCTTATTGTCTCAACTTTTGTAGAAAATTAATTTATTCGCCAAAACTTTTATGTGCTCTCAGGCAGAAATTTAAGTCTTGCTCGTTTTCGCTGGTAAGATTCTAAACTATTAGGCTACTTAAAATAGCACATTTATTTAATTCGAGCTCTTTCTGCGTCTGCATTAAAAACAAAATTGCATCTGGGAGAGCAGTTTAGCAGTACTATCCGAATCGGAATCTCTGAATGACCCAACAGAAATTTCACCTAAGAATTTCTTTATACAATTTATCCATCTAATTTTATGTTTGTAGTACATTGTCTGATGAATACGGTACATTTTAATCAATAAGGAAAAATTAAAGTGAATTTCATATATGTATACGATCGATTCGTTGTGGCCAACTAATTACTAGAGGATCAAAGACGATCAACAAAGGCAAAGCCAAGTTGCCAGTTTTCCAGACGGCTTCATGAGCTTGGACACGGTGCGGAAAAGCGAATAGATCGATTATCTTATTATTTAGCGAAGATTAAAAGAAAATTAGCTCTTATTATTACACAATTATTTTTTGTCATTCTTCGTGGAATGTTTTGACGTTTTAATAAGTTTTCGCATGTAGAAGCATTGTTTAACTGTTCTTGTTGCTACTGTTCTTGTTGCTACTGTTCTTGTTGCTACTGTTCTTGTTGCTACTGTTCTTGTTGCTACTGTTCTTGTTGCTACTGTTCTTGTTGCTACTGTTCTTGTTGCTGCTGTTGCTGCTGCTGCTCCTGTTGTTGCTGTTGTTACTCCTGCTGTTACTCCTGCTGTTGCTTCTGCTGCTCCTGTTACTGTTGTTGCTTCCCCTCCTTTTCAACATGCATGAACACAATATAATAAGAGACACAGATCTATTCAGTGTTACTTGAAGTCTTGACGAGCTGGCCGCTTTTTCACAGTTTTTCTCAACGTAATTTTGTAGATCACAGCCATAATATTCACGAAAAATACCTCCCAGTTTTAATGGGAATATCAATACGCAAGTCCTGCATTGTGAGGCAAAAGTCGTATCAAATTTTCTCTATTCCTCTACTCCATTTAGGGACTTTGTTTTCAGGGATTATTTCCGATAGCACAGAGCCTACAAGCCCGCATGGTGACGTTCCCCGGCAGCCAAAAATTGTAAAAATAAATGCTGTTGTGGAAAATGCAGATTTTAAAAAACACTGAATTTAAACAAATAGTAAAAATGTGAGCAAAAAATTGTGATTAGGGAAAATACATACAGTGAAAAATGCTGAAAATGCTGTGATGAAAAATGCTGTTATGAAATGCTGTGATGGAAAATTACCATTGCAAACACAACCAATTGTGAAAAAATGCGGATTGATTGTAATAAAATGTTAATTGTTAAAAAATGCTGACTATAAAAAATATAATCTGCGAAACATGCCAGGTGCAATGTTAATAGTAAAAAAACTTGAAATTATAAAATTGCAAATTTGTTGTTTTTTGTAAAACACTGAAAATAGATGGGCGAAAGAAATTCTAGGGCAATTTGGAAGTTTTTACTAAAAAGTGAATTAGGATGTGATTCGCGTGCTACTATCAAAATCATGAGAAAATTTGCACATGATCACAAGCATACTGTTAATTAAATAGAACTAAGTATTTCCCTTTCAGTTCAATGTATATTTAATACTCCTTAAATATTTCCACATCAGTTCAAAGTGTATTGTGAACATCTTAAAGCATTTGATGAAAGTCATTACATAGCGTTTGCAAACAAACATTTAAGTTACACGTGGCTGAAGCATTTGATATACGAGGGATACCTACAAAATAAATCTAAAAACTTTGCTCAAAATGACATCCATTTGAATTAAAGTAGCCCAAAGTCTCCACTTAAGTTCGACTCATATGAACCTACGACAAATCTAAAGCCTTCCTTAACGTGGGACTCATCATAATTCACAATAAATGTGAAACTTTTGTTCGAATTCACTAACCATTACTCCAGCCTCAATAAAGTCCGTCATAGCCTTTCTGTCCTCTCTCTCTCTCTCTCTATCGAGAGACGTTGTATTGGCTGAATTCTGACGCTGTGCATGAAGGTGAGGATAGTTTCCTGTACATGAAAGTAAAGATAGTTTCCTCTACATGGAGAGAAGGTAGTTTCCTTCGCATGAAGAGAAAGATAGCTTCCTGTACATGAATGTGAAGACAGTTTTCTTCACTTGAGATGAAGGTAGTTTCCTGTGCATGAAGGTGAAGTCAGTGCTCTAAGCAGGAATTTCACGTCGTCACTCTGGCTTGGAACTCGAGCAAATTTGTTAGGCTCAATTAGAGCAGAAAGTTTCTACACCTTAGGCGTGAAGTTGCATGAAAACATAGGGTAGAAGTGTTATTTATAGGAACTGTCAGCCCATTATTTGGATCATCGTAGAGGCAGAGAGCGGACGCGAAATTGCTACGTACTACTGCAATCTATCAAGGCAAACCACCTCAAAAATTTATGGTTACTATAAGCGTGACAAATGGACGCAGTTATCTTACATACTATCGCCTTGTGTGAGCTTCAGGCGCGTAACTTACAACAAAAACGATCGTCGACGTGATAATGATATTCGTGAAAAGAAATACTGGCAATGTAATACATTACAATCAGGAGTTTCGAATAAATTCTGAGCTGCATTACGTGAAGTATGGAGCTACTGTTGGTGCAGGGCTTTTTGTTTTATATTCATTGTATATTTTTATGGTGTTACATCCTTCATGTATCCTTCTGTGATTACCAAAAAAATTGCAGTATGCCTACACGTTGATTGATATCGTAGTTGAATCAAAAGCACTTATTTTGATAACCACTATTTATCAAAAACTTCTTTAAATCTCTATTTATTTTACAAGCAAAATATTCACGTGCACTTGTATTTTGTTGCGTTTATTAATACTCATACTTTATCAAAACGGAAGTGGACGAAGCCCCATGCAAAATCCTGGTTATGTTCGCCGTGGATTTTCGCTCAAATTTGTGAGAGCTGCAAGTTGCCATTGAGTGCGAAATGAAAGGCTGCTCAATCTCCCCGCGATATTTGAGAGGAGCCCCAATGGCTCGATCTTATCGCTTCATCTCACTGGAATATTTATAAGCGCAAAGCAGCGAAAGTCGGATCTGTTGCAGGTATGCAGAGAAGCTCTGAAACGAAAATTGTAAACATTTACGCTCTAAGGGAAGATAGTAACTACATTTATTTTCTGTAGGATTGTTTTACCTCTGTTTCCTCTTCCATTTCATCTAACACTTAAACAAGTTTCCCGAATACAACTAACTTAGGTACTTTCGGTCCATTTAAAATGAGCTTCTGTTATATAGGAGCATCATGGAGATTGACTGAACAAAATACAGGAGCCACTTCAGCTGATTTTCATTTTGCTCTCTGAAAATAATTTTTTAGCATCATGCAACCTGCGAATCAAAAAACGTGCTGTTTAAAAGCTCACAGCAATTTTTTGCAAACTGATAGCGTTTATTTTATTTTACATCCTAGATTAAAAATTCCCAGTGCTTGCCTCCTAACTATAAAGCATTTGCTCGCTCTCATCATAAGCTATGACTCGAGATTATGATGAAATTTATTGATTAAAAACTTATTCAATTGATACATTACAATGCAGAGAATACAATCTCACGAAATTTTTCAGGATTTTTAGTATAAGTCAAATTTTTAAAAAACGTAATATAAAATTTGGGCAACTATTATAGTCAACTAAATGTTACTGGTGCATATTCCTTCTGGTATTCGAGCCTCTCATCATTATCTACACCTACCGTGTCTCTAATATGACTCGTTGAATTTATTGGCAATATTTCGTCAATTCTACAATATTAATTTGCTTTTTGTCAAATTCGTAGTTGATACATGCTGGGATTCTCAACTATGATGAAAATTATCAATTTAAAACTTGTTTGATTTGTGCATGTAAAAGCACTGGATGTACCCTTGCGAAATGTATGTTTATCTTGTCGATGTCACAGAATCCTGTTATACTTTATTACTTTCAAGCAAGGATTATAAATAACGAACGATTAGTTAACTGGCTGCTAATTGTGTATTGCATACACTCTTCATTGTTTTTTCCTACAGTGTTTTTGGCAGGTTTTCAATTTTTTCGACAAGAATTCACCAACTGTGCCTTATTTCTTAACGTTTTCATCATACATATGCTTTTTTTATTTTTATGCAGCGAGCTAAAAAATTCTAAACTAAATATTTTCATCATAGTAAGGAACTGTATCATTTATTGTGTATGAATGTGATGAAAATACGAAGAAATAACGTATAATTGTTTATGAATTGGTGAAAAATTAAATACATCATAACAGATACAAGGAAAGTGTAAATTCTGATGTATGGATACATTACCAGTTCACATTAATACCAGAAAAGTAATTTTTCGTTGTCTAGTGTTGTTGTCTGAGTTGCACACAAAGTTCTGCGAAATTTTGAGATGTGATCAAACACTTAAAATATTCCACAAGGTTATGCTCTCTGTATTTCTACCTAAAAGTTCAACAAATTTTTAATCAATAACTTTCATTATTTTGTTATCCAATTCAGTAGTTTAAATTTTAAGAAAACATCAAGAATTAGGATGCTATTGAGGACCTTAAATCATCTGATTTGTAGATCGAAGAGTCGATAGAAATTGATTGACCATGCAAGGTACAGTTGCCGTTATGTAGCTTTAAGAAATATTTGTAAAAGAATTTAAAATTTCAAATGATTTTACTCTTTATTCCGATGTTGGAACTCACCATTTACCACAGGTTCATAAATGTTGTTCATACTAATGTTAAAACTAGGTAAAATGCGTAGTAATAGACAACAAGGCGGGCTTTGTAATTTTGGATAATTATTGTAGATAATCATCAGCGCAACGCACTATAGCAAAATAGTCGGTGTAACTACTTTTGGGATTGTTTGATGTTTTTTCCTTCAAACCCATAAAAATTGAATTGATTAGTTCTATACATGGTAGAGATTTTACTTTCAGTAATGTGACTGTGCTCATGATATAAACGTTTTCTACGATAAATAAAGTAGAAGCAATGTTCATATAAAATTCCCACTTTACCCCTTATTGGATTCCATAGAGAGTTTGGAAGAAGATAATTTTCATTTCCCTTGCAGAGTGTTTGATGAATGCACATGGAGAGGAAAAACAGACAATCAAGTCGACGATGTTATCAAAGCCATCAGAGCTAGAACATAAACACAAGGTCGAATATTACACTGACAAGGCAGTGAAGCATGTAGTAATTCAGATAAAATAAACAGACTCGTGAGAAGAAATGATGGTTGCACAAGTACCACATCCTGTGACGAAGAACATTCTTTCAAGGCACTTTTTTTCAAAATAACTAAGAAACCATGAAGCAAAGATAACATTTGTGCAAGAGAAATTACCGGGATCAAGAATTAATACTTTTAAAATCTGTAGACTCAAGTGAGTTTCAACAGACCGGTTCATTGATTGCTTTATCAAGTACACTTCTGTCCCCTCAAGAGCTGCCGTGGAAAGCATCTTTTCGATAAGAAATATATTTCAACTCCTAAAAAAGCCTGCCTTAGCGATGGTCATTTTGAAAAAGGGAATTTTAAAGCAAACTGCAGATTTTTAAAATATTTAATCATGATTTATAATATTTCTTAATTGACTGCTAGTCCACTAATCTAACTAGAATTTCCCTTGCCCTAGTTATTTTTGTCAATTGGGTAATGTCTGCACATAAAGTTTTCCTAGATTACTACCTAGCGCAAAAAAATTCATTCACCATGACCTAAGAAGAATAATAATAATGGTAGTAGCAATAATAAAAATAGTAACCTAAGTAGAATATTAATAATGGTAAAAGTAATACTAATAACCCAAGAAGAAGTAGGAACATCGTAGGAAAAATATCGAGATTTTAGCTTCCGTAGCAGTAACTGTAGCGATTGTTAAACAGGAAGTGGTAAATGAAGCTTTATGAATAGTGGTACTCATCACTGCTCTTAACCATTACTTAATGATAATTCATATTCTTTTGCGTAATTTTAACAATCTCGAGCATCCTCGGTTTGCCTTATATAAAACTATACGATCTCTTGCATGAAGTTTCAACTCCGGCGATCAGTTTGCATGAAAGAATCGACGAAGAAACAAGCACTCAAAGTAAGTACCAAGGCAGTAAGTTCTTTGCTCATCCTTGAGGAATAAATAATTTTCAAACTATCATACATGAAATTGCGAAACAGAAAATTTTATTCCCAAGCTCTCTAGAGGATGAGAGTTTGCATAAAAGTTTTAGCTTGAATAGCTTCACAGCATGCGCGTCAATCTCAGTGAGAGCTTCAGTTCAATTTTTTCGTTTCTCCCAGAACCAAACCTGGCATTCAAGGTTGTAAGAAACCACCTCTTCTGCCTTGGCACAGTTTAGGGCACGACGTGATCCACGGAGACAGAAATTCCTCCGGGACTCAAACTAAGTTTACTAATGTCAACTTTTTTTAGTTTTAACAATAATTCAGCGGTCGCGCTCAAGCTTTGAATAAAACTATAAAACTTTTCATGACTGCGTTAAGCAGAATTTAATTTTGAGAAACGTTAATCGATTTTCATTAAACTTTTGAAGTTTCCAATTATGTACACCAAAACTTGTCGCGAATAAAGGTTTTTACTCTGCATTTTCACGGCTTCATTGACAATCACCTACTTTAACAGGGCTTCCAAAAACCGCAGAGACTTACGAGCTAACTTGTGTTTGCTGTATCGCCACTGCCAAAACTTTCGATATGACTCTCGTTAGCTCACAGACCTCGCTCGGCATCTTCTAAAGACAAGACTTGCAATGCAAGTCGCAGGCTAGACGTAATTTCAGGCCTGTACTTCTAGCCTAAATCGTTCTTTAAGCTTTGTCCGCCTTCATGCTAGTGTTGTTAAATGTATTCGGACGGCCGCAAGGCATTGCAGCTCTATTTCTTAAATTTCCAGTTTTCCTTCAATGTGCGATTATAACCAGGGCGTAAATCACGGAAAGATCCAGTTCTGCTATTATCGTTATCTTCTTTTGTGACGCAGACTGGAATTAAATTGAGCAAATCAATCGTGCTCGCCTGGAGAATAAATTTGAATGCTGAGCTTGTATGTGTAATACTCAAAATACTGCCACTTACACCCTGACACCGACCAGCCCTATGATGAGACAATTTCTTCGACCCAGGCATGTGGATTTGACCACAAACTGAGGAACAAGTTTCCTAGATTAGAGAGCATACGAGCACTGCAGTGAACATGGAAGGGACAGTGAAAGACGTAGAGATTAATACAGTTATTCATCAGACGTACTTGCCTTATTCGCCTCAAATCAAAGTCACACATGCATTCACAAAATAAAGAAGTCGTAAATATTATAAAGGCCAAGAACTATGACGACCGTTGATACAACTCAAAAAAATACTACAAGCAAGTAGAAATGGAAAATTATTCATCGGTTTGATTATTTACAAAAAATTTATCAAGAATCGAAATAATGCGAACTTCGTTATGTAATTTTCAATTCTCAATTTTAATAACTGAGTCAAATAATATACAATTTCGTTCCGTTTGAAGCTCTGCTTTACACATGTTATAGAGGGGCACTAAAATTGTGTGGCCAATAATCTATAAAAAAAATATTGCAACAGAAGAAATAAATCATTCATGAACATAGTCATTGGTTAACATGAGATTTTTCAAACAGTATGTGTCGTACACGGCATATATTAAAAGATTATAGAACTAGAAAGTGAACCAAAAGGAAAAATTCTAAGGAACAACATACAATAAATTGAATTAATTTTGTTAAATTTAAATTAAATGTGTGCTACAAAATTATTCCTTGCCAAAATTTACAACAAATAATAAACAGATTCCTGTGACACAAGACGATGGTTAAGACCAACTCAAGGCGCAGAATATTTCGAAATAAGTAAAAAAATTACTTCAGAACAATGTTCAAAATATTTTTTAATCAGATACTGTAGATTCCCAAGTCAAGGATTTACAATCACTAGGGTGCGGTTGACGCATTAGATGTTAATGCTGGCCCCAATTACACATAACACAACTCTATTGACTTGTGACATTACGATCAATCCTGTTTCATTTTAGTACGACAAAAATTGACAATGATACCAGAGCCACATGCATCATTGCGTATTGTCATACACTAATATTTCGATTCTCGAATAGAACAACATTACAAGAACCAAGAAATTTCCGTCCTTTTCCAAGAAGACTGGAACCAAATATTAGATAGCGGTAGTCGTGCCTAAATAAACGGATTGTATGCATGGTAAACATCAATGCCCACTTTGTAACTAAAAAATTTTGATTAACAATGTAGAAATTACCGGAATTGTTAGAGTTTTGATGCATATTGTGAAATAGTAAGACAGACGAACACAGGACTGGCAGAATCATTTTCGTATTTTGCATCAGATACTGTTATTAATTTACTTGATCGTAGAGAGGGTTCTTCCTCATTATTCCTTCGACAAGTATTTCAATAGCGATAGGAAGCACCTAAACTAGAAGAAAATTTTATAAATTAAATAGATAAAGTATTGACAACTTTCGTAAAGGTTTGTTTTAGGGAAAGTTGGCCTACCCACCGGGAAGAGAAAAAAGTAAAAAACAAATAAGTAAACACACAACGGCCTCCAACAGCCAGCGTTTTTTACTCTGCAGTGAGTAGCCAGGGATGACATTATTTCTCGAAGGTTCCCTGAGGACAGGCGCTATAGGCATACCCATAATGCCCCCAGACTGAATTTCAGAAATCCTACCTACCCACTAAAGAGACAAAAAAAACAGTGCATGCTTAACAATTCACTTCAGCGCATCCACAAGGAAGGGGAACACGAAAAATTCCAGTTTTATGTGTCCATTTGTCCCTAGAAGAATGCAATGAGCATCACTAGGTTTGCCTGGACATGGGAAGCGAAATGCTGCCGTTCCTACCGATCGAGTTATGGACGGCGCTGGTGAAAAATGTTTCTTTTTCAAATAGATGAACAAACCTGTCAAAGTGAAGTAACTGAGAGCTTCCCATAGAAAGTTTCTCACCGGAACAAAAAAGCTCATAAATTCAGCAATGAGCTGATCACAAACTTGACACAATGAAGCCTTCACGCCGAGCGAAGTCGACATCATGTTTCCTAACAAAAGTAACTCCTTAAAATGAAATTATAAGCTTTCAGTCTGCTTTCGGATCCTAAAAAACAGCATGAAAATCCATTTCTCGTCACCTAATAACACACATATAGGAGACAACTTAAAGCCATATGTACATACGATTAAACTGATGGTCATATGACGTAATTTAAAGAAAACGCACATTGAAATTGATTCTTTACTTTCAATAGCATTTAAATACCATGCACTAACTAAATACAAAATATACATCTTCAAAAACAAGCAAAATTGTGTAATTTAAAGAGGAAGAATACAAGAGACGAAAAATGGTCGTTAACAATCAGCGTGAACAAGGTGAAAAATTGTAACGAATTTCGAGTTCCTGAAGCGACCAATTCAAGAGAAAGATTCACAACGAATCATATGAGGTGACTGCACACTACTACTGTACACACATACCTCCTTAATTTACGAGGCGTTTAACATTCACAAAATCACTCTTCTGACAAAAACTTTACAGTAAACAAGTAACTAGACCTTACAAAATAATTTGTACATCAGGACTGAACGGAGAGCTCCTTAGAAAAAGTACCGTTCATAGATAGGTGGGCCACAACCGCACATGGTGTCCCAAAATGAAACGAAAACAATCTTCGATGCAAAAGATTCGATGCTACAATACAACACTCCATTTGTAGCTTCCAAAACCCCTTGCATACAGAAATAGATACTGCGAGCGTAGATACTGATGCCACAGGTACATAACTTATAAACACACTCCTAGTACTTTATTGCTACACTAATAACGGTAGAGGTCAAAGAAACATGCTAAAAACAACGCCCTCATCAACTTTACGCTTCCAGCGTTCGTGTACTATCATAAAACAAAGCGTTAACGTACCCATAGATTTAGCCAATCTGTATATACTGTCAGTGCTCTGTTACTGGACTGTACTAAAACAATGGATGACTATACTGTACTACAATACTGTAGCGTATTGTCTGTTATTCGTATCCTACATGAGGGGCAACAGCGAGGGGTATGCTAAGGTACTGGAGCGTGCAGTACTATGAAATCCTAGCAGTCAGCCAGGGTCAGTTACCAACAGAAAAAGCAAGTGTTGACCGCTGTTGGTGACAGAACTGCAACAATAAACCTGGTCTTCGATAGCAGCAGTAAAGCACGAAGCCATATTTTCGAATGTCAGCTCACTAGTTCATCATACAGGACAACACACGCAGCGCATCGAGCGGCATCGAGTCATAGGACTGAACAAAAGTGATCCGCTATTTGAATGCTAAAGACGAAAGTTAGCATGTTGAAGAGCTTATACAACATGAGGAGGTAGCTTGGTGTCCTCAGGAAACAGTCACATGGGCTATTGCTGTGGAGCCTGGGCCAGGTACACCGGCTGCCCTCCGCCACCCTGAAAATAATAATAGCACAATAGAGAAGTCGTATTCCCTCCTAACTAGATTAAGGTGAAAGTAACTGGCGGCGAGCTGGATGCCATGAAACAAACATACACGAATTAAAGCTGTTTTACGTCAGAGCCTGCATGACGATACACTCATGCGTACATGACTTGATGCTCGATGATACACTAAGAACTGAATATCTTTAAGAGAATAGAGCTCAATTACTGTATGCTCACTGTCAGACCAACACGAACACCTTTCAATAAGGGGCTTTTGCGATATTTACATAGAAGACCTTCAATAGCATGAATACCTTCCAGAGTTGCATTATCAACTTGATGCAGCTGCATTACCCACCTGCTGCAGCTGCATTACCCACCTGCTGTAGCTGCATTACCCACCTGCTGCAGCTGCATTACCCACCTGCTGTAGCTGCATTACCCACCTGCTGCAGCTGCATTACCCACCTGCTGCAGCTGAATTACCCACCTCTTGCAGCTGCATTACCCACCTACTGCAGCTGCATTACCCACCTGCTGCAGCTGAATTATCTGTGGTTGCTGGACATTCTGTGGTTGGGAGGTGACAGCACCCTGCGGTGTCTGAGGAGCCACAACAGGCCCTGTCTGGATGATGATGGGCTGCTGGGAAGCACCGGACATCTGCATGCGGATCATTTGTAGGTGCTGTGCGGTCAGCTGGATCTGAAAGTCACACATGTCATTCAATAAATGTTTTCTTAAATGAAATGCACTAATGTTTTCTTAAATGAAATGCATTGTTTTCTTAAATGAAATGCACTAATGTTTTCTTAAATGAAATGCATTAATGTTTTCTTAAATGAAATGCATTAATGTTTTCTTGATGGAAATGCATTAATGTTTTCTTGATGGAAATGCATTAATGTTTTCTTGATGGAAATGCACCTATGTTTTCTTAATGGAAATGAACCTATGTTTTCTTAATGGAAATGAACCTATGTTTTCTTGATGGAAATGCATCTGTTTTTCTTAATGGAAATGCATCTGTTTTTCTTAATGGAAATGCATCTGTTTTTCTTGGTGGAAATGCACCTATGCTTTCTTAATGGATTCCTAGTTTATCTCAAGTGCACCGATTTCAGTCAAGAAAATACACATGTTAGATCATTGCTGAATGTTTGCGTACAAAGAAAATTAACGATTAAGAAGGGAACAGAAGCAAAAGAAAGGAACAGTTTCAAAGTTTTCACAACCAAGAATCATAATGCACACAAGAGAAATAAGCAGCTTTAAGACCTCGTAATCAAAAGACATGATATTTAAGATTATCTCTCACAGGAATTTGCTGGATTTGTCCATCACTGCCAAGGATTTGTTGAATAATTTGGATGCCACCCGCTGTAGGAGCGGCAGCTTGTTGTTGCTGGGGCTGTTGTTGTTGCTGCTGCTGCTGCTGCTGCTGCTGCTGTTGTTGCTGTTGCTGTTGTTGTTGCTGCTGCTGTTGTTGCTGGTGTTGTTGCTGTTGTTGGGCTTGAGGGTTATGTATTTGTATGATCTGAGTTTGAGGCTGTTGCTGCTGAGCTGTACCAGCCTGTAAAATAGAAAGATGCTTAAAAATAAAGTAAAAGAAAGCATTCAACACAGCACATATGACAGCTTTCTGCGGCATGCATATCAACGTCAAAAATATCTCAGAAGTTATTGAATCGTATACATTATATAGTTATAATGTACACAAAGTATACATATAAAGTTAATAATGTAATTGTTCAGTATATCATATAAAGAATAATTGAACTCATGTATTGGTTACCAGCGTATTTTGTTGCATGTGTCCACCACTGTTCAAAAGTATCTAGACTGTTTGTACAGTACAAGCACAAATATTACTAATATTAACATTGCCCAGAGGTTATTTTTTGTCAAAGTTGTCTCTGTATTCAAAGATGATGTTCCACGACATAGATACTACCCTTCCATTAAAGTTTCTTTCAAAGCATACAGCTAAATTACGTTCCACGACATCGATACTTTACTTTCTCTAACATTTTCTTCAAAACACACAGCTCAAACTGACTTGTTGCAACAAAACACGTCCTTGTAGAGCAGCTCCAATTAACACAGCTACTCTTAAGAAATTCAATGTTCTCTACCTGCAGAGCTTGCACTTGTCCATTGGGAGTCTGCACGATCTGAATGGTTTGCTGAGCAGGAGGTGAGCTGCCCTGTGGCTGCTGTTGGGTTGTAGTGGTGACCGTGCTGGTGGTGCTGGATGCTTGTTGCAACATGGCTTGATAGTGCTGTGCTATTTGGAAGTAATGCTGAAAAAACGAATGTTAAAACCAGTAAAGTCTTTTAACACTTCTTCTGCATGGATGTAAATAATTTTTCACATCAATTCTGAGCAAATTTTTATTAATATGAGAACGAAAGCATTGAAAATAAGAAAAACATGTAGCTACATATCAACTACACAGGTAAAAATAAAGAAAAAATAAAATGCAAAATATAGCAAAACTGGTAACCAATCACAGAATACTTCAACAAAGAAAGCAAGCAACTCAATCTAAATAGATGAATATTTAGATGAATTAGAAGACTAAAATAACATGCATGATACTTCTGGATGAATTTACTGCCACTAAACCTCATCTCTCATCAAGAAATAGCTAAAATTTAGGTCACAGTAACACACATCTCATGACCTAATGACAATATCTCCAGGCAATATTTTGTGCAATCAAGCTATTTAAACTCTATTACAATTCTGTAAAATTCAATATACAAATTGGTTTCACTGCAACACCACCAAAAAAAATTGAAACCTAAAAACACAGAAATATTATTCACAAACCTGGTTTGTGGCCACCTTGACCATCACACCACCAAAGGAATTTTAACTTAAACAACAGAAAAATACTTCACAAACCTGGTCTGTAGGCAGAACACCAAGGCCAGCCCGGCCTTCTTCCTTGACACGTGTGGGCTTCACTTCCTCTCTTGGCACAATATCAATTAGGAAGTCAAACTGATCGTACTTAGTGATGGCCATGGCTATGTCGTTCCGCTGAAAAACAACAATGAATCAACATAACTTATATGAAGCACAAAGCATAAGACTTGATGGCCATGGCTGCCATTCCACTGAAATATAACTCTGAATCAGAGCAGCCAATATAACACACTAGTGTAAGACTTATCATAATACAAGACAAAAATATGCTTGAAATCCAGAATACAACAAAGAATAGCACTTGTCAAGTAGATCGATAAGAAAACATACTTTTCATCTTCATGATACTCAATATGAAATTCAGTATCAATTTTCAATTGACATTTCAACATCATATTGATGCCCTTGAATCAATGGAAGTTCTAAAAAACTTGCATGTAAAGTCCACATCTAATGTCCCCTCAAATGAATTTTAAATGCCCCACTCTTGATTTTTTTATGAGCTGAAATGAATCTAAACTAGAAAAATCATGGCTAAATAAGAACACATAATTTTTAGAAATTTGGTTTGAGAATATTTTAGTTGTATCTTGGGACAAAATTGGAATGATACAAGAACAATTCAACACAGAAATTTAAAACTCGAGACTTGTTACAAATAGATTACATAGATATAATATACATATACATATGATATAATATAAATATAGAATATGTATACATAAATTACATACATGGTTACCAAAATTAGTTCACAAAGAAGATAAAATAAAAGTATGTATTAATAATTAAATTAATGAATTGCATAATTTGCACTTTTAGCTACACTGGTAATAATTTGAATATACTTTGACATGAATAAAATACTCTGAACTATTATAAAAGTGAGTACATTCAACTTATCTCAAATTCTGAAACAAATACACCCAGGAAAATCATCAACATACCTGAAGTGTTCTTCGTTTGTTGTCCTCCGTGTGAATCCAGGCTCTAAGCGTCAGTTCTGTTATGAATATTTCAGCAGCTTTGCTGAACAGCGCTGGTGCTTCCGAGCTGATCATTTTGACGTCTTCATCCAGCTTCATAATCCTCTTGATTCGAGCTAAGGGAAGCTCTTGTTGACGAAGGTCATTCTGCAATGGATGAATAACCTAGACAATTGATATTGAACAGTTATAAACTTATACATTTAACTATTGACAGCCAAATTTATTGTGCACATTAAACTAAAATTAGCTTTAGATAATTATGTTAAATGATATTATTTCAGGAAACTGCATTGATGATAATATATTTTCCAGTATAGGATTAAAAAGCATATCTACAATCCATACTCATATTATACAAATATAGCAAAATACTAATGCAATGTTATGGTTGTATGCCTTAAAAGATCAAAATGTTTCAGAAGAATTTCTTAGTCAACTAAATGCATACATTAGAACTAACATCATACCTGAGTCATTGCCTTAATCTCTTCAGTAGCCTTGGGCCAAAAATTATTCAAGGCTTGTTGTGCTTCAGACATGTTGTTGACATCCACTTTCGATTCCATTTGAAATTCAGTTTGACTCAACTTGAGAAAACAAGAGCTGTGTATTTAAAAACCAACCTTTGATAATAAGGTGAATAAATCACAGGTTATTAAAGAAACTTGTTACAACCCCAACTCGGAAAACTTCTAATAGCTAATGAGTTAGATAATTGGCTCATAAATAAAATGAATACAAAGTATCAGAGGAAAGCTCATAAGCTACACCAGAGGTTATAACTATGCACTAATAGAGTTTGTAAAATGCCATGAGGCAATGAGGCACTTTACACCTGTAGTCATGTTTTTGTATACAAGAAAAGTAACTTTTTTATCATTATTTCATGGGACATGAACCAAGCCATGCATTTGGAACAAATTCTTATTGGGCATCCCTTGGTATTTCTTACATTAGAGTCAAATAGGAGTGCTAATAAGTGTCAATGGCACTTTATTGATTAATGTTAGAGCTCCATAGATGAATTTTAATGTTTATTTATACACTTTGAGGCTACATTTTAATTTTGCCTACTTGCTTTGCTGTAGAGCACTGAGAAAATTAAATTTCCATGACAATTATGGGCTTTAAGAGAGAGCTTTTATTTAAATCTTAGTTGTTCTCTAACATATTTAGAAAAATCATTATTGCTGGGAACTACTTGTTTTACTACGAATATCAGAAATAACTCTGATTATTATGTGCTAAATTTATACTCTAAACAGAATTTCAGCAAAATTTAGAAAAACATTTGAGATCACTTTTACATGTATTTTATGAGAGGCAACCCCTTCAACAATGATTTAGAAGGTTGGCAACTATTTCAAGTTAAGTTCAGCAATAACGTAGCCAATCCTAATCTACCTTGATGATACACTTATCGCTAGCTAAATAATTTGTCAAATTAAAGCACCTTACACCCTCCTCCCATGCTGAAGACTGGCTCTTTTAATTTATATTAGTACATACTGTGTTCACAGGAAAATAGTAGAATAGGTCAGATTTACTCTTAAAACCATACAAAATTTATATCATTTTTTGCATGCATTACCAGCAACAATTGCTTAAATAAGTTGAAGATAAGCCATCTTTTAAACAGTAAAATTTACCTAAAATGCATACATGTACAACTCTGTAGAAGGATCTTGGAGTGATTTATTCAAGAACTTAAAAGACATTACATGATTCAAGCTGTGAAATGAGTTGCAAGCAGGAAAATTTTGCTAAATTGAATTCAGCACTGAAATGTTAGGCATTTATCCCAAGTGAGTTTTCCTATCTCTACTTTGCAGACTATATGTAAATACAATCCAATACTCAGCTTGAATACCTTTACATCAATTACATATAAAAGATGTCAGCAAGCTAAGAAATACTTCAGTGAATATAATTAGAAGTTATTGTACTGAAAGTGGTTGTAGCAAGCTAGATATTAACTGACTTAGATGTTTTACTGCTTATGTTTGAATAAAAAAGTAATTAGGTAATAATACAAATTATTTTAGTAGTTCAAAACTTTGTTGTATAAATGTAATAAAAATCTTCTTACATAATACAGAATAAACAAATATTTTTTTGAGATGATATCTATTCATTACTTAGAAAAACCCCAAAAAAATTAATTGCATGAAAACACTAGTGTTCATGAAAGTTATTTTGATTAGTTTAAAAAAAATCATATAACATAAAAGAAAAATGCCCATTAGACAATACAGTCTGTTTACTTAGCTTTTAATGGCACAAAGAATACTCTTCTATGTTAGTACTGAAACGCTTAGTTCAAGCTGGCCTTTTTGGCCCAGACATGATGAATGCCACTTTCCTAATACAACTTGAAAAGCCTACTGTTCACTACTTTGTTTTGGTTGAACTGGAGTCCTCCAAGCAGGCTTCTGGAAGGTATACTTTCCACTGTGTTCAGTGTCCACTACTTTCTTCTTCTTGTTTCACTTTTATTGGAGCTTCGGAGTTGGGTCCATGCAGCTCCACGCCTTCAGGGATGTTTTATTGATTTCT